>QRFJ01000019.1:1769238-1810856 GCA_006176705.1 Cocos nucifera
CTCCAGATCCAGCCTGAGTGGATACCGGTAGAGGCCAGGCGCTTGCGTGGCTTGATCCAGAATCTTTCGCTGTAATCAGGATCATCTACAGGGTAATAGGATTACCCAATCAGGTAAATTAAATTTGATTTAATTTATCTTATTTTATTTTATTTATTAAAATAATAAGAATCAGATCTGAAACATATCAAGATCTGATTGGGATCAAGAGAAAAATTTTTGAAATATATCTCTTGATCTGATCAGATCTGGACAAATCTGGACCGAAAAATCAGAATTTCCCTTCAAATAGAGATGTAGAGTTCCATGAAGATGGCATGTGGAGTTGGCAATCAAACAAAGCTATTTCATGAAGAAAAGGAATCAAAGATGGATTTTGAAGTTTCTTCACCACCTTCATCTTTATATTCAAGAGTATTACGTACTTCTTTTGGATGATAGTCCATTGTAACACTACTACAAAAATGGCCTATGGCAGCGCTTACTATAGCAGCGATTTTTGAAATCGCTGCCATAACACCTACGACAGCGGTTTTCGTTAACCGCTACTATAGGTTGGACCTATAGCAGTGATTTTTATAACCATTGCTTTAGGTCTGATATATAGCAGCGGTTAACGAAAATTACTGCCGTAGGTCGGACCTATAGCAGTGGTTATAAAAAATCGCTATCATAGGTCGATCTATAGCAGCGGTTCATTGTAACCACTGTCATAAGTCGGATCTATAGCAGCGGTTAGTAGGAACCGCTGCTATAATCTGATTTATGGCAGCGGTTAATTATAACCGCTGTCATATATATATATATATATATATATATATATATTATATATATATATATATATATATAATATAATTTTAAAATTTAATATTTATCTTCATCATTCATTATCTAAATAATTATTATTAAAGTATCATCGTAAAAGATTGTCTCGCTCCGATGGCCCTAGCTTCGTCGATCAGAAAAATTTGATTTCGACAATCACGAACGACGATGCGATGATATAATAGATGGAGACCTCCGATGGATCCAAAAATCTACAACGATAATCTCGGTGATGTTTGTAGCGTACTATCAAAGTTCACTTCAGTCGGATATCGTTATCTTGGTCAATTTAGTATATGTTAGTTTCAACTATTAAATGATAAATGATTGATCAAAGAACCAAACGGTGTCCAATTATGAGATAATTTTTTTTATAAATGATCTTGGCTACTACTTTAATCATTTTTTATGGTGGTGATTATAAAATTCAACTTATGAGATGAAGAACGATCTAAAACTATACATCTTCTGATAACCATTCTGAAACTTTACTAGTTGTTATGCTCGTGCTTTTGTAATATCTACTTAACATGAATAGTTTATACAAAAATAATTTAAATTTTACTATCATCATCGTATAAAATATTTAAAATTATAATAAAGATCATTTAACTAAAAAATTATCTCATAATCGGACGTCATTTAACCCTTTGATCGCTTATTTCTAATTTAACGGCCGAAATCATTCCATACTAAATTGACTATAATAACGATATTCGATTGAAGTAAAATTTTGATAGTATCATACAAACATCATCGAGATCATTGTTACAGATTTTTGGATTCATCAAAGATTTCTATCTATCAGATCATCATATTGTCGTTCGTGATCATCGAAATCAAATTTTTCTAATCAATGAAGCTAGGGCCATCGGATCAAGGTGATCTTTTACGATGACACTCTAATGATAATTATTTAGATAATGAATGATGAAGATGGATATTAAATTTTAAAATTATATAATATTTAAAAAAATAAAAAAAAATTATTTTTCATCTATGGCAGCGGTTATCCGTAGGTTAGGTTGAAAATTTTTAAATTTTTTCTTTCCTTCCGTGCGTGCTCAATCTCTCTCGCTCTCTCTTTCCCCCTCCTCTTCATCGTCGGTGAGACTCCTCCCCCTCGATCGGCTTTGCCCCTCATCCCCCCGACTGCGTCGATCCTCCTCCCCCTCGACTGACGCCGCCCCTCCTTCCCCCTCCCTCTCCGGCCCTGGTATCCCTGGCCGCCCCTTCCCGCCACCCTCCTCCACCCAACCCCCCCCACCCCTCCATCAGACCCTCCTTTGACTCCCAGCGAAACCCCCCCTTCGGCGAACCCCCATCCAACCCTCCCTCGGCCCTCCACAAAATCTTCCTCCGACGAACCCCCCCTCCACCCTCACTCGGCCTCCTGTAAAAACCCCCTCGTCCCTCCATTCCGACCCTCCCTCGATCCCCAACGAACCCTCCCTCTCCGGCGAACCATCCGATCCTCCTTCGGTCCCCACGAAATGCCACCCTCCCCACCACCACCACCATTCTGATCCTCCTTCGATCGAGTGCGAAGCCTCCTTCGACCTCTCATCGTTGTGCCCCCTCCCCCTGGCCCCCTATCCTCGACCGTCTCTACTCTCTCTCTTTTTTTCCTTTCTTCTCTATCTCACTATCTTGCTTTTATTTTATAGTTTATCTCTAGTGTCGTTGTCCTCCTTTAGCATCATCGCCATCGACTTTTGGAGCTTTCGATGCGATCCGCTCTCTATAACTGCAGATATAATTTTTTTTTAATTTTATAGTATTATTTATTAATCATATATATTTATAATAATTTATAAAATATTTATAATAAATATTATAAATAGTTATTATAAATATTATAATTATCTGCATGCCATAGTTTTTGGACCGTGCCGTGGTAGTAGCCTTGGACCATGCCATATCGGCGACTGTGGATTAGATCTGTCAACGAGTTGGGTTCGGATAGGAACATGAATATTTAGATCTGAATCTAATTTTAATTATTGATATCGGATCGAAATTCGAATATTCGATGGATCTATACTTGAGAGAGGAAGGGAGGGATCCGACCTCGCCGCCATCATTGGGAGGGAGGGGGTCCGACCTCGCCGGCGAGGAAGATCGAGAGAGGGAGAGTGGAAGATCGAGAGAGTGAGAGAGGAAGGGAGGGGGTCTAGCCTCGTCGGTATCATTGGAAGGGATGGGGTCTGGCCTTACCGATGAGGAAGATTGAGAGAGTGAGAGAGGGAGGGATGGGGTCCAGCCTCACCGATGAGGAAGATCGAGAGAGGGAGAGAGGAAGATCGAGAGATGGAAAAGCTGGGAGGGAGGGGTTCGGCCTCGCCACCGTCGCCGATGAGAGAGAATGAGAGAAGGAGAGAGGGAGTGATCGAGGGGATGGCACGCAGTCAAGCCGACTGGGGGAGGACTCTAGTCGGATGTCTCAAGCACGGAGCCAGCTGTCTCAGGTACGGAGCCGGCTTGACTTTCAAGCGAATAGAATTTGATATATCATGATGTTATATTGATTAATTTTCATTAACATTGCAGATCACGATGGCACCGAAATGCCATCTAGCTTTCATCCCAGTCTCTCGGTGGGTTACACGCAGTTCCGCATCCGAGGAGCAGTCGGAGCATACTCCGTCCACCTCGGCATCGGCTACTCAAGGATCTTCACCGTCGGCATCTACTCCATCGACGACATCTACTCTACCGACAGCTGAGCCTCTACTATCGCAGGCATCTGAGTGTACGTTTTTATTATATTAGCACAACTTTATTTTTTATATAGTATTTGTATACTTATATATTTGCATAACATATTTACATTGTAGGTGCATCATCCAGTCGGATATTTCACGGTCCTATATGTATGGCACACGTGTGGAACCGCCAGCATCAGGTGATAGTGCAGTATGATGCGGAGGAGACGTCGGTAGGGGAGACCGTGCGGAAGATGCATTTCTTTTTTGGAGTGCTTGTGAGGCAGTCGGACATCATTCCCGTAGAGCCCAGAGACTGACGTTTGATGGATGCTGCTATCAGAGATCGGGTATGGAAGGAGATATGGATAAGTACGCGTATCTTAGTTATATTTATGTACTTTATATATTTACACTATATATGTTTGATTAGAATAATTTTATAACTGATTTTTAATAAATTTGTGCAAATGATGTACAACTTTCCCGATCATGAGAGGGCTCGAGATGCCCAACTGAAGAAGATTGGAAAGTTGTATCGAGGTTACAAGGTCAAGCTCCATAGAGGATGGGTCGAGCACCGAGACACTCCGAAGGAGCTTGTTCCTTGAATACCGAACCTTCGAGTCAGTGGAAGAAAATGGTTAGACACTGGAGGAGCCAGGAGTTTGAGGTAAAATTCCTAATTTTTGAATTTTTCAATACGCTTAAAATTTTATTTAAATATTTATTATTTATTTGAATACTTGTTAGGCTATCTTTCATCAAAATCGAAAGAACTGTGCAGCCCAGGAGTATACGCACATTTAGGCTGCAAGTTTATGGCCAGTCGTGTGCATAGAGAGATAATTAATTCTAAATTTTACTAGATAAATTAAATTCATATTTTTTATCATCTTTCTGATAAATTTATTTTTTATTATAGCTGATGAGAGATGGAGTGATGTTCAGTCATAGCGAGATCTTCCGATCCAGTCGTATGGACAAGACGGGCAGGCCAATGAACGCCATGATCAGATATATTTTTGTAAGTATTAAATATATTAGTATATATGATTAGTATTATAGTATTCTTATAAAATTTTATTTTAATTTATAATTATAGGATCAGTTAGATGCGCTCGTGAGTGAGGGCTCGGATATCTCTAGGCCCCATGACCATCTATCTTAGGTCTTGGGGTCTGAGCACTCTGGGAGGATCCAATGCAGACCCGAACACACGTCGATGAGCTACTGATCCGAGGGAGCGTCTCCTCAGAGACTTTCGATGTTGTCAGTCGGGAGGAGCCTGGGGAGGCATTGGAACGGACAAATCATGCTGTGACGTGGGTAGATCGGGCTGAGGAGCGTGCATCTCATCTGAAGGATATCGTGAGAGACATGATGTCGATGCTCAGTGCGCATTTTAGAATCACGGACTTCGAGGATATATTGGCCCACATTACAACTCCAGCTCTGGCTTTGGCTCCAGCTTCAGCTCCGACTTCGACTTCTGACGACGACGACGATGATGTAGATTTAGGAGACTTTTGATGTATTTTATTTTTTTTAAAAAATATTATAATAAATTTTATTCGATAATAAAATTTTAGCATTTTAGAATAATTTATATTTATTATATTTTTTTATATTATATATCTATATTTATCAGATAAAATATATAAAAAAAATAAAAAAATTATTTTTTTAATTATTCAAGATCTATGGCAGTGGTTTGATAACCACTGCCATAGGTCTGATGCTAACTGCTACACTAGACCTATGGCAGCGATTAAGAAACTGCTGCTATAGGATATCTATGGCAGCGGTTATGTAACCGCTGCCATAGATATCCTATAGCAGCAGTTACATAACTGCTGCGATAGGTCGATTTATTGCAAGATTTATAAACTGCTGCGATAGGTCGATCTATTGCAGCGGTTTATAAACTGCTACAATAGGCAATTTATGGCAGCGGTTTCAACAACCGCTGTAACAACCGCTGCCATAGAGCTACGGCAACGGTCGTAGTAGCAGTGGTTAGAAAATCGCTGTCATAGCCTATGACAGTGATTTTTTTGCTACGGCAGCAGTTACAAACCGCTGTCGTAGCCCTTTTTGTAGTAGTGTAAAAAAATGAGTTTGCAAGAGCTATATAAGGTAATAAATGAATTTAATATCATTTGTCTTTTGGCTAAGAATGAAAATATTTTTTTTGAAGAAGCAATACATGATAAGATTTGAAAAGCCACTATGGATGAGGAGATCAAAGCAATAAAAAAGAATGATACTTAGGAACTTACTACTCTCCATGAAGGTCATAAACTCATAGAGGTCAAATTAGTTTACAAGAAGAAAAAGAATGCTCAAGGACATATAAAGAAGTACAAAGCAAGATTGCTGGTCAAAGGCTATAAGCAACAAGCCAGTATCGACTATGAAGGAGTGTTCACCTAGGTTACTTGCATGAAAACTATAAGATTGCTTATTTCTATTGTGGCATAATTCAAATGGCCAATTGTTCAAATGGATGTCAAATCAGATTTTTTGAATGGTTTTCTAGAAGAAGAGGTTTTGTAAATCAACTCGAAAGGTACGTGAAGAAAAGCCATGAAGAAAGTCTTGAAGTTGAAGAAGACACTCTAATGGCCTGAAATAAGGACCTAAAGCATGGAATAGTAGAATTAATGCATATTTCAAAGCTAATGACTTCATGCAATGTTCATATGAGCATGCCTTATAGGTAAAGAAGAAGAATGAAAATATATTGCTTGTTTCTTTATATGTAGATGATCTTACTTTTATAGGGAGCAATCCTCAAATTTTTGAAGAATTCAAGCAAGCTATGATCCAAAAAGTTTGAGATAACGGATTTGGAACTTATGGCATATTTCCTCGGCTTAGAAGTGAAGCAAAGCTTTGGAGGCATCTTCATTTCTCAAGGAGCATATGCAAAAAAGATTCTTAAGAGGTTTAAGATGAAAGATTACAAGCCAATAAGCACCCCCGTTGATTGTGAAGTCAAGCTATCAAAATTTGAAGAAAGCAAGGTGGTGGATCCTACTCTTTACAAAAGTTTAGTTGGAAGCTTAAGATATCTCATATGCATAAAATAAGATATTCTATATGGAGTTGGGTTACTAAGCTATTTCATGGAAGAACTAAAGTCTATACATTGGAAGGCCACAAAAAAGAATTCTTCATTGCATTCGAGGTACTATATTTCATGGATTATTGTATTCTCCTTGTGATTTTCAGCTTTTTGGTTATTTGGATAGTGATTGAAGAGGAGATTCGGATGATAAAAAAAGGACAACCGGATTTGTTTTCTACATGGATGATATGGCATTTACTCTAAGATGCAAGTTATTGTAACTCTTTTTACTCATGAAGCAGAATATATTGTAGCGTCTTTATGTGTTTGCTATGCTATATGGCCTAGAAGATTATTACAAGATATTCATTTTTCTTAAATTGATGGTATGAAAATATATATGGATAGCAAGTTGGCAATGGCATTGGCAAAGAATCGTCTACTATGAAAAGAACAAGCATATCGACGTAGAGCATGTAAAGGAAAAGAATGTAGCTTTAATTTATGTGAAGATACATGATCAAGTTGCCAATATTTTCATCAAGCGACTTGCGGCGGACCCTTTCTACAAGTTCAAGAATCTTCTTAGAATAAAAGATGGAAGATAATTAAGTTTAAAAGAGGTTATTGGAAATAACTAAACTTAATTGTGCATGAGTCTTAAAGTCTAAGTATAATATTTTCTAGAGTCAAAGGATGCCATTTCATATAATCAAAGAGTCCAGCTTGTATGTTTTCAAGAGTTCTTGTTTCAAGAGTCAAAGTATGATTCCAATGTGAGTCTTTTCAAAAGCATTGGAACAAGGAGAAATTTTTGGATTGGAACTTTCCACCCAAGTTTGAAGAGTCATATATTCATATATGGTAATATGTACGGCTTAGAAAGCCCCCTAAGCCTATATATATGTATAAGAAATTATATTGGAATGAGAATCAAATGATATTTGAGCTAATAGATCTTCTTTCATGGTCTTTTAATTTTACTTGTCAAATATATCAATCCTACCATATTTTTGCTAACTCTTTCGATTAGTACTTTTGATCTTCTCTACTATCTCCTTTATCATTATTGTGTGGGATAATTTATATTTTTTATTTGCAAGTTTGACTAAATAGTTTCATTTTTTGTATCATAGCCTTCGGAAAGCCTTTCACAAGTACTTGGAGATAAGAGGCTTTTCGCCGATGACCGCTACCTTCTTGCGTTAAGTAGATAAACAAAGATTCCCGTGAGCACCTGCTTTGGTTGAGGAATTTGAAGCAGTTTGCTCTGAAGTGAAAGTATTAAGTTTTGCCAGCAAGGTGTGGCCCATGTTCCATTTTCACTTTTCCGTATTCTATACCCATTCTTGTTTCTGAACAGTTTTTTATTGAAGAGCATTTTTGTTACATGATACAATTCTTGTGACTAGTGGATTTTGCTCAAAACAAGCAGGCAATAAGGGCTACATATCATCAATGAGATGCTTAATTGTATGCGAAAAGGGATGTACACCTGGAGTCCAATTTTGAGGGCTGGTGGTGGTTAAGTTCCCAACTTTTATTTTTCTTTCTTTTCTCATGTTCTGCTAGATCTCTCTCGCTCTCTCTTGGACACAGATTTTATGTAACCCTACTATTTTACTCTTGCTGCGTTATGGATCTCTACAACCATATGATCGATTTTTTAAATATCTATTTTTTTCATCCCTATTTTAGTGATCGTTGGGGAAGGCCTTTCTTTGTGACAGCATGCTACGTGCTGCATTGACCAAAAGGTGCTATCCGGGATGAGAAATTAGGGCAAGTCAGATATATTATTCTTTGTTGTTAGTGCCTTAATTCATAATTTTTTTTCCTTTTTTTAATGTTCAAGATCCTTGAATGGTAATCTATGCTAATCTTGATGTGTAAGTTCTGATGCACTAAAAAACTGCTAATTTGGTGAGCGGTTAAATGTTGATGCAATGGCATCTTGACCGTACACCCAATTCACATTCACAAACAGTCAAGTTATGATGATACCTATTGGGAATCACGAAGTTGGTGTCAGAATGGAAGCAAATTCTATTTTATAGTGAAATTTGTAAATCCCTTGTTGTCATCCCTCAGCCTCGTGGGTTTATTTCGTTTTTTATGGCAGAAGATCTGCTTAGTTTCATGATTAACTGCTTACCTTTTGAAAATAATGGTCAAACTTCTCTAGAATTTTTTGTCGTGACGACCATGTTCAGATTATAGCTATCATTGATAATTGCCTATATTCCACTTGGAATGATTAGATCTGAAGCTTTAGGATAGGTTTGTCTGGTGCTTGTTTAAGGCTGGACCATGCCAATTGCCTACCTGACGCGGTGGAAGAAAGGGGATTGCTAAGGGATGATCATTTCAAGGCTTTTTTTAATGTATTCAATTTGCTTAAATTACAGGGCTTTTTAGGCAACTAATGACATTAAGGCTGTGTTGAGGTCGTGAGCAAGCCCCGAATAAATGCAGCCAAACACTAAATTTTTATTCAGGTCTAACCAGCATAATTTAATTTTAATCAATAATTTACAGCCATATTAATCTGCATAAATTTATTTGGTCAAGAAGGGTCAAATAACTTTATTTAACTTTTGACATGGTTTTCATTCATCTTGAATTATGAGAAGTTGTTCATCGATTTTAAGTGTTTCGACCAACCACCTTTCGCCACTACTCTGAATTATATCCAACCGAAAAGAATTGCAGTTTTACGTATATAAAACAGGATAAAATTAAAAATGGAGGAAAAAAAGAAAACAACCAACTTGGCTGTTAATTGACTTCACTTTAATTTTTTTTATTTTTAAAAACAAAAAAATAAATTTTAAATATAAATATATTTAATATAATTCATTATTTTTTAAACCATAGTGACCGGTGAAGACAAGAATAATAACAATATAGACAACGGAGTGGAGTTGGTCGCGATGGTGGTCATGGCAACGTAATGTGGCAGGATGAATGAGGTTAGTGATAATGATTGCAATAAAAATATAACCATCGAAAATGATTGAAATAGCAATGGCGAAGATATTAGTGACAACGATAGCAACAATAATGAAGATGATTGGAATGGCTACGGTGGCAACATTTTATTTTCAAAAATATTTTTTATTTTTATAATAAAAATAATTTAAAAAAATTAAAAAAATAGTACAAAACATTTTTAAATTTTTGTAATATTATTTTTATAAAAAATCATATAACAATGATGTCAAATAGGCTTGTTGATTTTTCTTTTTCACGAACCAAACATGACCTAAATATATCATGGATGCACACAACTCTTGGATGGTTGCATGGCTTGAGTGCAGACACCATTCGCTCGCCATGAAGTTTTGGCAAGGATTCATCCAGGGAGGCAAAATAAGCAGACGCAAAGCCGTACATGCAGGGTTGGGCTCCCAATCGGAGTAGAACAATTTTACGATGCTGGCCCCGAAAAAAAAGCCTCTCCCCCACAAACAAAAAAAAAATCTCTGGAAAAATAAAGGGAAAAAAAAAGAATGTCCCAAAAGGCAATTCCATTTAAAGATAAAGCAGATGGATCCTCTGCACTACAATTCCATTACATTATACGTCCAACAAGTCAGGTTCAGGGAAAAAACAGGCATTATCAGCAGACATGCAGGTTGGAAATCAAGTCTGTCAAAGGAAAACATCTCACTGCAACTCCACACATCAAGGTGTTACCATCATCTCTTTTAGTTTCACCGACTATGTTCAGTATGTCAAGTCTTTAACATTCAAGCACTTTGCTGTACAATATATGCTGCATAGAGAATGGGACTAATGAGCATTGCCTTCAAAGTCATCTATAACAAGTCAAAAACATGCTTAGTCATCAATGAACCTCAGATTTACTGGTTGTTCAAGTAAAGTTGAACATTTGTAGACATTATTTCACAGTTAAAATTCCAAATAAATCATGAAGAACATTTATGCATGTTGGATCATATCAAAGTAACAATTGGATTTCTTGAGTTTGGGGCATTCTTGATGAATTCAAAAGATTTCATTAATATCTCTGCAGTTGACCTCCAACAGAGGGTCAAAGACATGGAGTAAACAAAATGATTATGCAAATATTTTGCAATGCCTTGGATGCAGCTCAGTAGCAACATTGATAGCAAGGAGATATGTTGCACCAGTTTGAGGTACGTCACAATTTACGGTTCCTAATGTCATAAATGCTATCAAGAGGCCAACTTATTCGGAACCAATGATTTATATACTTGAATAATTTATAAAAAATTATACTGTAGTGGATGGGGAGTAATAAAGCCAAACGTATGCAGGCTTAATAAATTTTGAAAATAAAATGCCCTTAATCATCATGTGATACCTATCTGAAAATTGGTGTTTATACAAACACATTCAGCAGAAGCATGGAACTCTTTGGTATTTCATACAGGAACAAGTGATCACATAATTCAATCCACATTACATGCATCATGGGAATCTGGAACTTACCTGTACATGCTGCAATGAAATATGCTGCATGCCAAGAAACCCCTGAACATACAACCTCACACGAAGAAAAAAATTTTGATGAAGAGTGCAAGAGCAAATTGCAACAACAAGGCACTAACAATTAAAACCATCAGATCACTCCCCTCTGTATAAGCCTTTAAATTTAGTGCAACGAACCAAGATGATGCAGCACCAGCAAGAATTATGATGACCCATCGGAAGATCTCAACAGGAGCAACCAATAACAACTGAAATATCAGTTAAAAGAATCCATAATTAGTCGATGATGAATAATCATTTTCCTACACTGGAAATAATTTTTACAGTACAACTGGTTGTACTTGTATGCATCATTAGAATTGCAGTAGCTTCTGCAAAATGAGCATAATTTTGTCCATTTCCACCTTAATCAAACGTACAGTTGATGATATATAGCCATGGCAGTACAGTACAATGGACTAGTTAAAAAAATGCTTGCATTTGTCATCATTAACATTGTCAATGGATTTGAGTCAATCTAATCCATCAGATTTATAATTCACATCATCGAGCAGGAGGTACCTAATTATTATCATTGAAAAGCCTGGTCTAACTTCCTGATCAAATATCCTGCTTCTAGGCAGTGAAGGATTAACAGCTGACAATTGCAAGAAAGTTCACCAATGTGATATTTATCGTATTTAGGTCTGTTTCGTTTGGTGAAGTCAAAGGAAGCCACCTTCAAAGTAATTGTTATCCACTTTTGGGCATTTGACTGCACAAGTGAAAGATGAAAGGTACTTGGCCACTAGTAACTTTTCATCCAAAATGATGAGAAAGGGGGTAAAGTGACTTTAGGCCACCTAAGTTCCAAAATCACTTGAAAGTGGAGAGATTGAGAAAAGAAAGGAGGGCTTCATACTTCACCGCCACTTTTTAATAATAAATCATAGAAATACTATTAATAACATAATCAATATAAAATAATATTATGTTATTAATTACATGGTTATATTCCTATTGAATAATAAATAATATTATTTAAATATGTAACTAATAATATAAAATGATATCATTTCAAATAATAGATAATAAATAATATAATTAATATCATTTAATCACCAACAACTATAATTACTATTTATTGTTTAAATACTGAACATAATCTATATAAAAAATATTATATTAGCTGGTCAATACATGGTTATATCCATATGTAATATAAGATAATAACTAATATTATTTAATCCTTGAGTAAATAATTAGTAATAATGTAATATCATTTCATTAAATGACAAAAAAATAGCAATAGCATTATTCTTTATTATTAATAATGTTATTTTAAATATTAAAAATCCTATTATTTTTATTCAATCATGTCAATGATATTAATTGTTTAACATAATTAGTAATCAATATTAAGATTATTTAATCAGTAACAACTAATAATATAATTTACTATCTATTGATTTATTAGTACTAAAATGTTTATTATTTGAATATTAAAAATCAATCTAAAATAATATTATCTTATTCAAAGTTTCAAAACTGCTAATTTTCAAAATTCACTTTCCAAACAAACCAAACAACAAAACTTTACTTTTTTAAAAAGTCAAATTTTCAACTTTGGCCACTTTCCTCAAGCCAAATGCCCTCTTAATCAAATTAAAGTTTGGGTGGAGACATGCTCTTGAATTGAAGAACCTCATTAGTGGGCAATTATTAGTTGTGACCTCTCTAAAGTGAAAAAAAAGGTAAATTTTGCTTGCACATAGAGTACAAGCGTCAACCTAATTAAAAGTTTGTTCTGTTGTTAATTTAGATGCCTTCTTGTTGATAGATATGGTACTCAATGAATCTTCAGCAAAAAGTCGTGTCCACCTGGTGCTCTCTCCTGGAATATAGCTTTTTTTTTTGAAGATGCAAATGACAAAAAGCAAAACACAAATGCCCTAACTATTTGGAACTGACTTGCAAATCCTTCTTCGCATTCGCTGGGTTGCATCCTGATTAACTGAAAACCATTTTTGTTTGGAGATTAACTCAAAACCTTCCAAATCTGTCTAATGAATTTTTCATTTTCTTCTCTTTTCCACCTTTTGCACACAAATGTTGGCCTCATTACCCAAGCTCTTCAAATCTTTGTCGTACATGTCAGTAACATCCAAGTTCCAAGATATTTTACCCTTAATTGGTATGATCCCAAGCAACATTATTTTTTTTATGTGCTTCAATGAACATTGCCGTCCAACACTCCGAAGTCCAACACTCCGAAGAACATATGTTGTTGCAGACCTTGTTACAGCCTTAATGTTTAAAGACAAAGCAATCAAACAACCACCTGGATGTAGTGTTTCACTTCTTAAACCCCTTGCTGCTTCTAAATGATCGCCCTTATCTCTCCTTAGAATGGAAAAGAGACAATTAAAGTGGAGCATCTCCATCAACTTTTTTGGCAACACTGTTGAACTTTAACCCCACCATGTAAAAACTGCAACACACACACATTATTGTTTGTTGCATCAATTTTTTAACTCTTATCCTCCGATGTGTTCCCCTATAATTGCATATTTGAACTTCAACCTATCCTTGTCTCTTGATTTGTTATTATATTATATGCAAACAATATTGCAAAATGTAGCTAAATTATCAAAAGCCGTGAAAATAATAACTTAATCATTAAGATGGTGTTCCACGGATCATAATTGAATCTAGTGCTTCATTTCATAGCCTTAAAATTCTTCCTTTCGCCCGGTTGGCAACCTAAGAAAAGCATTAACCTTTATAAACTAAGCTTTTATGACCAACATCAACTGGGTTCTAATACATCAAGTTATATGTGTAATAATTAAGGTTGAAGAATACCCCCTGAAATCTACAATTAGAAAACTGATTGTAGAACAACAACTATTATAAGCTTGTTCACAGCCCTTTATCCATGCCCTAAAAAAAAATTTGGTTAGTTTAACTTCTTCATGCCCACCAATACAGCTATGATGACACATATACCGTCTGAGCCATTAAAACCATATGCACAAACTCTCTTTGACCTTAAATCTTCCCATCAATTGCATAGCAAATGCGGTCATGAGGGGAAATTGAAGCACGAGAATTCTCACTTCTAAATTATTTATAATCATTTCTCTCATAGATTCACAAGTTCACTTACATTTGAGCCTCATATCATTTCTCCAATGTCTACACAAATTAATGAAACTTTACTCAGTCAAAACCGATAAGAACCTATACAGCCAGTGATGTCATGAGATATCCCTTAGAACAAGTTCTGCAAAATTTTGTTTCCATTTTAGCTCTCTTTTTATTTTTTTTGAAAAAAGGGGCAAGGTTCATTCAATTACCATGAAAGATAAAACCTGAAACACATCTTCAGCCTTGACTTGAAGGTGAGGGACAGAAAAGTAAAACAATAAACTGAATCAAATTGTTGAACAATTATTTTATAAAATTATTGAATAACCATTTTATGAAATGTTATTTCATAAAATAAGCCAGCAAAACAGCCTCTGTGCTTGAACAAAAAATTATCATTATGAGTGATAGCTCTCCAAAAATTTCTTGGGAAGAATTACTCTTTTCAGATCATCTAGTTCAAATTTTAAAAAAAAAAGGAAAGGGCTTCTTTTCCTCTAAACCCACATGATTTTTAGGATGGCTTTTTGACTAACAGAAGTGCTCATTCATTGAAATAAATCATCAAATAAGTAACTTAACTTGGATGATGAGTCTGCAAGCAAAAGAAAGACTTGAGCATAATGTTTTGAACAGTAAGCATCAATAAAAGAAATAAGAGATGTATCAAGAAACTTACAGAACTTGGTAGAAATATGAACAGTGAGTAACCCCACATACACCAAAGATGTATGAGGCTTGCATTACATCCAACATACTGAAGCAAGAAGTAAAATGCAACTGGCACAGCAAGTGCATAACCATATATGACACATGCTGCCCAATCTACAAAAGTGACATCAAAGTTCCATACGGCATCTGGTTCATTTCTTTTGCGCATAAGATAAGTTGCACAGTTGCCAAGGGCAGCAAGCATGAATACCAATGTAGTAGAGACCCAAATGGGGCCATACCTATAAATGTCCAAATGCTTAATCATGTAAGCCACACATAAACTTGAGGGGGGGGTAAATATTTTTCTGCTATTAAATAAGTGCATTAGAATTCAATATATTGGTCATGGTCAACCAGCCAAGAACAGATTGACTCATCGACCAGAACGCCAAATAGGCAATGCTTAATTACAAAGCAATGAGGGGAAAAAGGATGATTTCAATTTTTGAAAAATAAGGAACAATGATCTAGGAGAAAGTGCAGTCATATGCTACTTATAGGGGATTGCAAGAAGCTAAGCACAGGTGAGAGTGGAAGGAAGTGGAATAAACACTCTCAATCATTTAAAATGTGACTAGACTAAGAAAAAGTTTTTAACACATGCATGCTCAACAGAATTAATTTTCTAAAGAAGAATGAGTTAACCTTTCGATAACGTAATACCGTCTGATATAATCTAAGAGTCAGAGAAATGACATATATACACAGATCAATTTAACCACTGCATGACAACATAAGCCCAAATTTCAATAGCTTCATCAAAGAATTCAGCAGTAAAATTATCGTCATAACCAGCCTATTTATGCTGACCTTTATTCATGAAAGGAAGGTGGTAAAAAAGCTTCCACAAGATAATTACAAAAAAAAAAAAAAAAACTCATTGTCTGCATTTTGATGCTGAAAAGCTAACTGGGGGTTAGATAGATTTAATGATCAATAACTACCCCCTAATCAGCTAACCACCCTTAAAGTTAACCGCTATTTAGTTGACATTCCAATGGTGGGATAAGTTGTACAAAAAGTGAAAAAGTAAAGATAGATAAGACAAAGCTCTACTGGTTAATTTTATTTTGCCTTCCCCCATAAGATAAAATTTTGGGGGCATTGACCGAACAACTTTTAAACTCCCAGAGAGTTTGGCTGGTTAAACTGATCACCTGTCCTTAACCAACAGATAACCAGAAACCGAACGCCCCTAAAGGATTACTTTCAGGATAAAAGTAATCAATCAGCAAGAATTTAAGCCAAAATAGCCCAGATATCAACATGCGTACCATGTAGGAGGGAAAATAATAGCACAGTGGCATTTAACACTTAAGCACAGGCAGGTAGTGGTTATTTTTATTAGTTCTTAGTACAATACATATTTATGAGAATAAACTTCATATACTTGCGTGAAGATAAAGACAGCATGAGAATATGAAACAGATAAAAGCACTTCAAATGTGACAGGATGGATAACCTAACTTTCATTTGCCTGACAGACAATAGAGATCTAAATTCTGCAACTGATGATGCAGTTCATCCAACATAATATATGTGGCAAAAGATGCCACAGCAGTCAGCTCACACTGCTCATTATAAAAGTGTCAGATCGGAGATCGGAGATCGAAGAATTTAAGTCAAATTTACCAACCCAGATCAGCAAAGAAGTCTGAGAGTGGTACTAGCTATAACAGCAGTTAAAATATAAGCATCAAATATGTATGATCAAAACTGACAATTTCTTTAAACACAATTTTGACAGGACAAAGTTAATATGCTCATAAATAGACAAGGATATGATAATAAAGAAAATGGAGATATTTAACTTCAGTTAATATATATATTATAGACATTGATAACATGATTTTTTAAGCATAGAACAATGTTTTGTATGAGCACGAAATAAATCTCTTATCCAGATATACAGAACATTCTTAAAAATATAGGCTTCTATTTCAATATATATTATGAAAAGTACACAGTAGTAGAAGAAGAGAACATGCACAAATGGGGGAGAACTGTATATAAAAAACTGCATACAAGGAAAAACATCATCAACGGTAAATTGCAAGTCATATACAAATTGCTAACAATTACAGGGAGGAGTAACTCACATATCAGGATTGCCATCAACCTTCCTTGTAAAAGCATTCATGGGATACACTGAAGTAATGAGTCTATCTACCACAATATCAGTATCGACGTTGAAATATGAGGTGTATGATGAAATGCTACATACTCCTTTCCAACTGCTTGTGGCTTGCTCATCTCCACCTGCATCGACAGAAAAAATGTTCTATATAAACGAGCATAGATGGTAAAGAAAGTAGCAGCAGATATAAATGAGCAGGTACAAAAACATATGATCTTGTTTCAAACTATAATAAACACTGCAACATATTTTGGATAACAGCATAACATACATCTTTTCCATACCTAAACACATTACAAGATTGAAAATGAACGTATGATAAAAGGGCATGCAGATGTAGCTGCAGAAAGTACCTGCTTTTGTATACTTTAGTAGGTGTAGAAATGTATTTCTCGGAAAACCAAAACACATTGGTGCAGAAATACTGCACCTGAATCCACATTAAGATTCAAGTTGATACTTGACAGCAGTTTCGAAGAATGCAAATAGAAGTCTTTGAAGAAAGCACAAATCAAGAATGCAACCCCAATTCTGGCAAATGCTTCATTTATTACTTTGACATGTCCAGAAACTAAAATTACAAAGATCAAAACTTGATGCTTGTACAGTGGCCACTTTATTTTCTCAGCTATCTGCCCTTCTCATGGTAAGGACATTCATTAGACACCCTATTGTGGCAGGAACCCTCTTTAGGAATTCTCTTGACTCTTGAGGCAGGGAGCTTTTGCCAGGTGCCCCTCATCTTTTTTTTCTTTTCTTTTTTTTTCAATTTTTAACACTATAGAGTAAATTTGTAACCTCCAGTTCCAGGAACGAACACTGCAAACTCGCCTCTTTAGGCTTCATATATTTCAGATCATGGAGTTTTGACAATATAATTTCAAACATAGTATGAGGCATCATCTTGAAGAAAAGGTTATTTGAAGAAGTTCTGGTAGTAAGTATAACATGTCAAGGGATACAGAGAAACTAGGTCTCAACAACAAGCACAAACAATTCCAGGATTGATCAGGCATGATGCAAATTCTAAACAAACACAAGGCACCCATAATAATTTCGCCTTAGGCAGGTATAGAAAATAATCAATGTGGCTATCATCCATCAAACTGATCATAAATACAAGTAATAGCAAGAAATGAGATCATTAATTAAAGATTTGCAGGTGCCATCACAACAGTTCCAAACTATCAAGGACCAATCCAGTCATTAAACATGATAGTTGAACAAAACTGTTTAAAAGCATGCATACCATATGCATTCCCAGGGGCTTGATAGCCTCCATTAGCGGGTGGAAAGATTTGTAAGTTGGCAGACGACGCTGCGTATATAACCAAAAGGAATCAAACACTTTGATAAAAAAATCACAGAAACTGTGATTTAAATTTCCCTTGCTAAAATTAAACGGCAAAAATATGTATTATTAGTTCATCAGAAAAAAAAAAAAGGCATCATTACATTCACTAGCAGCGCCTCCTGTTTTATCTTCAGCTACCGCAGCCTGCAAGCAAATTACAACAGGATATTTTTGAAAAATCCAGAAATTCAATTTCGATCAATACAGATTCAAGAGATATATAAAAGAAGACCAGTTCATATCACTGAAAACAGGTTTCGTTAGGAACAAATTGGGAGGGGCAAGAATGAATTCTTTCGCTTTCTGAGAAAATACCACTAAAAAAGATCAAATATCTGGAAAAAGAATATTTAGAAAATAAAGGAAAAGGTCAGATCGAAAGAAAGAACCCAGACGAGATTTGCTTGCCAGAAAGAAAAAGGCCCAAAAAAAGATCACACCACCATGTGATTAAAGAATTCATGTTTTTCTTGAAAAGAAACGTTAGCGAACAAATCGAGTAAAGACAAGGAAAAAGGAGGAGGAAAGAGGGGAAGAGGCGTACGGGAACGGAGCCGAGCAAATGGCCGGCAGGGAGGCTCGAGTAACCTGCTTCCATGGCGGACTAATCTCAGCAGAAGAGAGGCAGAATCAGCGTTGTCTATGAAGCACCATTTCCAAGCCCAATCGGAGGTCTTTCCTTCCCCTCCAACGACTTCTTTCAACCGGAAGGAGCGCCAAACCGGGTTTTCTGATGCACCATACACGGGGTAGGTGATTTCAAAGCTTTATTGCAAATTTTACCACTGACGTTTTGCAATAAACCGGATCGGGGTACGTCGAAAGGTACACAAATTTTTTTTCTCCCCTCCCCGCCGGTTCTTCTGTCTATCCCAATTGAAAACCCTAACCTCCAGATCTCCACACCGACCTCTTTCTTGCAGATTGCGATTCTTTCTCACGCTGTCGTGCTGGGTACGAATCGGTTGAGCCGGACCTCAGATGTGGTCACCGTGCGGTGAGGCTAGGGAAACTTCCCAAAAGCCAGATTTTTTCCCCTGGCAAAGCGTAGTGGTCAAAAGGCAAAACATCGGCAAAGATACTTGAAGTCGATAGATAATTACCATTTCTAATGAACGTATACGTTAAAAATAAAATGTGAAATGAATCATTTTTATAGAAAGCAAGGGGTGGAATATATACTATGTTAAAAAAAAGAAAAGCATTTATCCATCAAATATTAAGATTGCAAACAAAATTTTATTGTATAGCAATCAACTGGAGTTGTTTTGAAATAAAAATATGTATGTAACTAATTTAGTACTCTCTCCGGTATTTAAATACCACATGGTATATGTGATCTTCACAACAACCGCAAATTTTTATCCCTATCATAACATTTTTCTTTAGCAAACTTATTTCCCTTCCATCTTTACCCCAACCGTATCCAATTATTATTCTATTTTATTTTTTATTACTAACCTTTTTGTTGATGTTGATACAATACCAAAATTTGCAGCAAATTCACACACAAATGTAGAAAGATACAGCAAGGATGATACAAAAACTCGAATAATTTCGTAACATGCACCGTAATAAGTGAAAAATGGGACTTTCTTGATCTTTTATGAGTTGATGGAGAATATCCCAGTTCTTTTATTGTTGGATTTATATTTAATTTATTTGCAATGAAGTGTCATTCTATAATAGAAAGAGAAATTTTTTATACAAAAGTGGTGATTGATTCATGTATAGGATCTGGTACTAAAACTTTTTTTTTTCTGACCAATGCACACGGGTTGCACAGTCCATGGTGCACTAAGTATTTTCCTAATAGAAATGTTGTTTGCATCACTAGGTTTCTGATTATATTTTTATATGTGCAAGTGAAGCCACGTGACACCACAATCAATGAGTGGAATAACGGCAACTCGACTATTTTGCATGTGGGATTATTGTAAGGCACATCCCAGCTTAGAAAAATACCAAGAAGTAATAAATGGATCACCACCCAATTATAATCCCAACAATTAGGGAACCTGATTGGATAAGAAATTAGAATAAAATTTTATAAAATAAATAATAATAATTATTATGGTCAAGAGGTTAGATGGCAAATTTCTACCTCCACGTTCATACATTTGAGATATTATCCATTTTGGCTCTAACTATTTTGAATTTCAGTGAGTCTTGTAGGATCTTTGGAGGGTTGCCCCAATTAATCTTAGTGGACTTAGTCATTTGGAGCCTCATTTTGTCCTTTAAAATATGCCTCACATAGAAAAAGAAGATTCCAATCTATATAAGTCATATTTTCTCTTGACTCACAATCGATGTGAGATTAAAGGGCCATCCTTCCACAACATTAGCCCCTTCTCCGTCAAGAGGAAGGTTGTCATATAGTGGGCGCCAATGTTGCGGTCAAAGGATTGGATAGCTTGGATGGCTGATTTATGCCTCCACTTTCTCCATCAAGAGGGAGGTTGTCACACAGTGGGCGCCAATGTTACGGTCAAAGGATCGGATGGCTTGGATGGCTGACTTATGCCTCCATGCTCACACATGTGAGGTATTGCCTACTTTAGTTCTGATCATTTTGGACCTTGACCATTTTGGGCTTCAATAAATTTTGTGAAATTTTCGGAGGGTTAGTTCTGGTTGATCTTAATGGGCCTTGATTATTTGGAGCTTAATAATTTTATCCTTTAAAAGATGCCTCATAGAGGAGAGAAAATTTCAATCCATATAAGTGATATTCTCTTTTGACTTACAACTGACGTGGAATTAAAGAGCCATCTTTTTATAATAATAATTAATAAAATAATAAAAATTAGAAGAGTTTATAAATTTATTATTTCTTTTATAGATATAGTGAATCATCTTTATAATGACTCTACATCATCTAAAAATTTGAAAAAAATCAAATTCTGATTCCAATTCCTTATCGTCCTCAAATTCTTCCTAAATTACTATCATTTCCATAACTTTTTTGAAATGGAATGCTTGCTAGAAAAATATTATTGGACTGATAAAATCTTCTAGCATCCAAACATTTTTTTATAGGTGTTGACGCAGAATCTGGTCATTGCCGGAGGCAGCTAGAGCGGAGGTAGACGAGGTCACCGTCGGGGACCTGCAAAATAAAGTCCCGTCCAGAGCCGGTAGGAGGTGGCTCCGACAGGACCCTCCGACGAACAAGTCAACTCTGGCCAACAGAAATGGAGTGCTCGAGAATGAGTTCCGCAGAGCTTAGAGAAGGAGAAGAGAGCTTAGAGCTTAGAGATCAGAGATTAGAGTTAGCGTATCTGAAGGATCCTTTTATAGGCGGAGCTCGATTGATGGTGACGGCCATATTGTCCGACCGTAGGCCGCTCGGGACCGCATAGAGTCCGGTACGGAGAGGAAGGCATCATCAGGCGGATAGTGGCGACCATGCTGATGGGTTGTGAGCTGCATGGAGCTGATTACAGAGAGAGTGGTGTCGCCAGTAGTGATGGTCATGTCGTTCGATTACGTCGTCTGTGGCAGACTGATGGCGACAGTTCATCCAGATTTGATAGTCGTGGCTCTGAGAAAGCAGGCATCGATCGATGGACTTCGGTGTATATCCATTCTAGAGGAGTTCAGATTCCTAGAAGAGTTTGGCCGAAGGAAGCTCGGAAGGAGTTTGGCCAGAGGAGTGTAGAGAGAGCTCGGCTCTCGTAGGAGTCCGATTGAAGCTCAACCGTTGGAGAGCTCAGTCGGTTGAAGGAGTTTGACTAAGGCCCGACCGTTGGGAGTCCGAAGGAGCTCAGCCGGTTGAAGGAGTTCGGCTAAAGTTCGACCGTTGGGAGTCCAAAGGAGCTCGGGCGCTGGAAGTCCGAAGAAGCTCGACCGTAGAGCAGCTCGGCCAGTTGCAAGAGTTCGACTTCTGGAGAAGTCTGACCGAAGGAAAAGCTTGAAGAAAATTTGGCTAAGACCCGATCGCTGAAGCTCTTCTGTGGCTATCAGTTGCGTTAAGCTGAGCATCGAACTGGACTTCGACAGGAGCGAAGTTTATCCCCAATAATAGTCCCTCCACTTCCAAGTTCGAAACTCGAAGAAAGGAAGTGCAGAAAAGACGACCGTCAAAGTTCTCTTTCGGACTCCGTGCTAGTTCAGATCGAAGTTCGGAGGGAGATCTCATCTTCAGACGAAGTTGGTGTTGCAATTGAAGCTCGGAAGAGATCTCATCTCCAACCGAGATTGATACGGATGCTCGGAAGAGATCTGATCTGCAGTTGGGGTTGACGCGGTCGCTCGGAAGAGATCTCATCTCTGATCGAGGTTGTCTCCAATCTTATCTCTGGCCGAGGTTGGCTCGGGCGCTCGGAAGAGATCTTATCTCTGGTCGAGGTTATCTCGGGCGCTCTGACCGAGATTATCACGGACCCTCGGGGGAGATCTTATCTCCTACGGTCGAGGTTATCTCGGGCACTCTGGTTGAGGTTGTCTTGGTCGCTTGGGCCGAGGTTGATGGAGATTCTATCTTCTGTAGACTTCGGAGCTCAAACTTGGACTTTGCTCGCATTAGGACGAGATTCTCTTTCTGCTTCTAACGGGCTGTGGGGGTACCTTCAGACCATCGTCCGTGCCTCTCCTCCCATCTCGTCTAGGGTGAACGAGGCCTTCGACTTTGTTCGCATTAGGATGAGATTCTCCTCCTATTTCTAATGGGCTATAAGGGTATATTCGGACCGTCGTCCGTCTCCCCCCATCTCATCTAAGGTGAACGAGGCCTTCGACTTTGCTCGCATTAGGATGAGGTTCTCCTCCTATTCCTAACGGGCTATAGGGGTACATACGGACCATCATCCGTGCCTCTCCCTCCATCTCGTCTAAGATGAACGAGGCCTTCGACTTTGCTCGCATTTGTACGAGTTTCTCCTTCTATTCCTAACGGATTATGGGAGCACATTCGGACCGTCGTCCATCTTCCTCCATCTCATCTAAGGTGAATGAGGTCTTCGACTTTGCTCGCATTAGGATGAGGTTTTCCTCCTATTCCTAACGGGCTGTGGGGACACATACGGACCATCGTTCGTGCCTCTCCTCCCATCTTGTCTAAGGTGAACGAGGTCTTCGACTTTGCTCGCATTAGGACGAGATTTTTTAATCTGTTCCTAACGGGCTTGTGGGGGCACATAAGGATCGTTATCAGGGCCTCTCCCCCCATCCCATCTTTTATGAATGGGGCCTTCGACTTTGCTCGCATTAGGACGAGGTTCTCCTCCTTTTTCTAACGGGCAGCGAACGAGGATCTTCGAAGCTCGGGAAAAATCTTATCTCTGACCGATGTTGATTCGATCGCTCGGGAGAGATCTTATCTCTAGCCGAGGTTGTCCATGGTCGTTCGGAAGAGATCTTATCTCTAGCCGAGATTGACTCGATCGCTCGAGAGAGATCTTATCTTTGGCCCGAGGTTGTTAGCGGTCGCTCGGAAGAGATCTTATCTCTAGCCGAGGTTGACTCGGTCGCTCGGAAGAGATCTTATCTCTAGGCCGAAGTTATCATCGATCGCTCGGAGAGATCTTATCTTTAGCCGAACTTGTTGTTCGGGAGAGATCCTATCTCTGGTCCGAACTTTGCCCTCGGAAGAGATCTTATCTCTGGCCGAGGTTGATAGTCTTTGACTTGCTTGTGTTAGGACGAGGTTTTTCTTCTGTTTCTAACACGGCGACTGTTGGTGCAGAAATCCGTCGCCGTCGGAGGTCGCCGCAATCGAGGCCGCTGGGCGCCGCCGGGGACCTGCAAAACGAAGTCCCGTCCGAAACCGGTGGGGTGGTGGCTCCGGCAGGACCCTCCGACGGTCAAGTTAGTTTCCGACCAACAGTAATGGAGTGCTCGGAATGAGTTCCGGAGCTTAGAGATGTGGAGGAGAGCTTAGAGAGTCAAGAGTCCAGAGAGCTTAGCTTTAGCGTGTCGGGAGGGTCCTTTATATAGTGGAGCTTGATGGTGACAATTGCAGCCGTGTGCTGGCGGGCCGCTCGAGGTTCGGCGGAGTCAGTCCCACTGGTGCCGTGTGCGGCGGATTGAGGGTGACAGCCATCGCCGCCTGACAGTGGGTCGCTATCGCCCACGGCGGACTGACCGATGGTGCGGCGGACTGACTGATGGTGATGGTTGCAGAGCTTGCCGAATGAAGGGTTGAAGGCCTTCGTCGTGTGCCCATTTCGGAGGAGTTCGGGCTCCTGAAGAGGAAGATAGGAGGGAGTTCGGCTCCCATAGGCGTCTGGCAAGAGGTATGCAGCTAAGGCTCGTCCGCAGAAGAGTTCGGCTGCTGAGAAGCCGAAGCTCGGCCGTCTGGGGTTCGGCCAGCTGTTGGGCTTGGGCTGAGGCTTGGACACTTGAGAGTTCGGTAGGAGCTCGGTCGGCCGAAGTTTGATGAGGGCGACCGCTGAGGAGTTCGGCCCAGTGACGACTGCTGAGGAGTTCGGGCTCCTAAGTGACGACTGCTGAGGAGTTCGGGCTCCTAAGTGACGACCGCTGAGGAGTTCGGCCGCTGAGATGACTTCATCGAAGCTCGGCCGCTTGGAGTCGGCCCGAAGGAGTTCGGCCGCTGAGAGGACTTCATTGAAGCTCGGCCGCTTGGAGTCGGCCCGAAGGAGTTCGGCCGCTGAGAAGACTTCATTGAAGCTCGGCCGCTTGGAGTCGGCCCGAAGGAGTTCGGCCGAAGGGGAAACCTGGGGGGAGCTCGGATGGCCGAACGGGCGTCTGGGAGGAGTCCGTCTCCCGAAGAAGTCCAGCCGCTTGGAGTCCAAGGAGCTCGGCCCTCAGGAAGTTCGGCTGGCGGTGGGAGTTCGTCCTCTAGGCGGTTTGGCCCGGACCTTGGCGCAGGGGAGTTCGGCCTCTAGGCAGTTCGGCCCGGACCTTGATGCAGGGGAGTTCGGCCTAGAGGCAGTTCGGCCCGGAAGTTCCTTGGTGCAGGGGAGTTCGGCCTCTACTGGTTACATTGGGCTGAGCGTCGGGCCGGGCTTCGGCAGGAGCGGGATTTATCCCCAACAGTAGCCCCCCCACTCCCGAGTTCAAAAATTGAAGGAAGGGAGTACCAAAACAGGCGACTGCCGAAGTCTTCTTCCAGGCTCCGCATTTGTTGCAGCTGAAGCTCGGGGGAGGTCTCATCTCCAGCCAATATTGACGCTGAAGTTGAGGCTGAGGCTTGGGGGAGACCTCATCTTCAGTCGATGTTTGGAGTTGAAATGGAACTCGTTTCCAGCTAAAGTCGATGAAGCTGATGTTGAAGCCGAAGTAAATCTCGCCTCCTACGGTCGAGGTCGGATTTGAGCTCCTCGGGGGCGACATTATCTTCATCAGTTGAAGTCGACTCGAGGGAGACCTCCTATCTTGCAGCCGAGGTTGAAGTGCGCGCTCGGGGGAGATCTTATCTCCTACGGCCGAGCTTCCCTCGGGGGAGATCTTACCTCCTGCAGCCGAAGTAAAGTGCGCGCTCGGGGGAGATCTTATCTCCTGCAGCCGAGCTTTCCTCGGGGGAGATCTTACCTCCTGCAGCCGAAGTGAAGTGCGCGCTCGGGGGAGATCTTATCTCCTGCAGCCGAGCTTCCCTCGGGGGAGATCTTACCTCCTGCAGCCGAAGTGAAGTGCGCGCTCGGGGGAGATCTTATCTCCCGCAGCCGAGCTTTCCTCGGGGGAGATCTTATCTCCGGCGGCCGAGGTTGGTGCCCGCGTTAGGACGAGGTTCTCCTCCTGTTCCTAACCGAGATTGTTCGGTCGCTCGGGAGAGATCTTATCTCTGGCTGAACTCGTTGTTCGGGAGAGATCTTATCTCTGGCCGAACTTGTTGTTCGGGAGAGATCTTATCTCTGGCCGAACTTTGCCTTCGGGAGAGATCTTATCTCTGGCCGAACTTGGCCCTCGGGAGAGATCTTATCTCTGGCCGAGGTTGCGGTTCGGGAGAGATCTTATCTCTGGCCGACCTTGTTGTTCGGGAGAGATCTTATCTCTGGCCGAACTTGTTGTTCGGGAGAGATCTTATCTCTGGCCGAACTTTGCTCGGGAGAGATCTTATCTCTGGCCGAGGTTGCGGTTCGGGAGAGATCTTATCTCTGGCCGACTTGTTGTTCGGGAGAGATCTTATCTCTGGCCGAACTTGTTGTTCGGGAGAGATCTTATCTCTGGCCGATCTTATCTCTGGCCGAAGAGATCTTATCTCTGGCCGAACCTTATCTCTGGCCGAGGAGAGATCTTATCTCTGGCCGACCTTGTTGTTCGGGAGAGATCTTATCTCTGGCCGAACTTTGCCTCGGGAGAGATCTTATCTCTGGCCGAGGTTGCCGCTCGAATTAGGACGAGGTTCTCCTCCTGTTCCTAACACGGCGACTATTGACTGCTTCTTTTCCAGCCATTACATAGTTTTTGGCGCCCAAAAATAATACACTGTTGGAAGGGAAGGACTTTATTGAAAGGAAGTTACTGGCAATTTTTTCTGAATTTTCTGTGATCCAGGGTCGTGGTAGTAGCATCGTTCCTCCGCGCTTCTCCACGCGGACGACCTTTCCTATTTCATTCGAGCTTCCTTGCGTTGAAGCGTGCTTCTGTTGGCTTCGACGCTGGATCCTGGAGTGATGTTGACGACGTTGTGAGGCGGCCGACTTTGTTGTTTCTCGTTACGGCAGCGCCCTGCACCGATCTTTAGACTGGCGTCGAATGAATCTACCCAGCCGCCCCTTTCTGATGAGTTCCTCGATTTCATCTTGGAGCTGGATGCATTCCTCAGTGTCATGGCCGTGGTCGCGATGGTAGAGGCAGTACTTGCTTCGGTCACGTTTGTTTGGGGGAGACCGTAACCTTTCTGGTCTGGGGAGTTGGTCCTTAACTTCGGTGAGGATCTGTGCTCGGGGAGCGTTGAGGAGGACATAGTCGCGAAATCCTTTGGGAGGTGGGCTTCTTCGCGCTTCTCTGCAAGCTCGAGGGGTTCGGGCCCGCCTGCTACCGGAGGGAGTCCGTGAGCGCGGCCGAACTTCATTCGGCTCCCTATCGCCTGTCAGCCGCTCCCTTAAGGTTTCTTCGTCCCTCAGCTTGAAGGCTTCTTCCGCACGGGCGTATCTCTCGGCCCGAGCTAGCAGGTCGGCGAAGTCCCTGGGATACCTTTTTTCCAGGGAGAACAACAAGTCATTCTTCTGAAGGCCGCCTTTGAGGGCGGCCATGGCGACTGATTGGTCTAGGTTTCGGACCTCCAACGCGGCAGCGTTAAACCGGGTGACGTAGGCCCGGATGGGTTCCCCCTCCTTCTGCCTGATGGCCATCAAAGAATCCGAACCTCGGCGTGGTCGCCTACTACTGATGAAGTGGGCTGCGAACTGTTGACTCATCTGGTCAAACGATAAGATGGTTCTCGGCTTGAGCGTCGAGTACCAATTTCTGGCAGCTCCTTTGAGGGTAGAAGGGAAAGCCCGGCAAAATATGGCGTCCGACGCGCCGTGAAGCAGCATCGTCGTCCGGAAGGCTTCCAAGTGGTCGACCGGGTCGGCGGTCCCGTCGTAGCTTTCGAACTGCGGGAGCTTAAAGTTCGGCGGGACCGGTTCCTGCATGATTTTCTGCGAGAAAGGAGGGTCTGCACAAACGTCATCACCACGCGAGGGGGGACGAAGTTCTTCAATTCGCTGGTTCATTTCCAAGAGCCTTTGGTCCAGCAGGTCCTCACGGTCTCTGATCTCCAAGGCTTTCTGGTGAGATGGGCGCGAGGCTTCACCCTTGGTCGATCCATGATCCGAACAAGGGCTTCTCCCTCCTCCGCCTCTCCAATCCGGGTATCGGAGGTCGGGCTGCCCAGGCCGGTCGCTCTTGGACTGGATCATCCGACTTCGGAGAGTCCCGCGCCGGTCGGGCTGGCACTGGGACTTGTTGGTGCAGCACCGCCTGCACCGCCTCCGTGAGACCACGAACGTGCTGGATGAGCTGGTTGAACTGCTCCGTATCCACTGCGGCTATAGACGGGGGCTGAGTCACCGGGGCCGGAGCAGGGACAGACGGACTCGGAGGGGATCGAGCCGCGGAAGCCGTCGAGCGCCGCGTCGAAGCCCTTCTGGGGGGCATTTCCTCTTTCCAGAGAAGGAATTCTGAAGAGGGAGAAGAGAGATCCGGAGCAGGGGCGGAAAATCGTCGCCGAGCACTCCTTTAAGAACAAGGGAACCTCGAAGGTTCAGGCCCTTCCTTCTAGCGCCAATCTGTTGGTGCAGAAATCCGTCGCCGCCGGAGGTCGCCGCAATCGAGGCCGCTGGGCGCCGCCGGGGACCTGCAAAACGAAGTCCCGTCCGGAACCGGTGGGGTGGTGGCTCCGGCAGGACCCTCCGACGGTCAAGTTAGTTTCCGGCCAACAGTAATGGAGTGCTCGGAATGAGTTCCGGAGCTTAGAGATGTGGAGGAGAGCTTAGAGAGTCGAGAGTTCAGAGAGCTTAGCCTTAGCGTGTCGGGAGGGTCCTTTATATAGTGGAGCTTGATGGTGACAACTGCAGCCGCGTGCTGGCGGGCCGCTCGAGGTTCGGCGGAGTCAGTCCCACTGGTGCCGTGTGCGGCGGATTGAGGGTGACAGCCATCGCCGCCTGGCAGTGGGTCGCTATCGCCCGCGGCGGACTGACCGATGGTGCGGCGGACTGACTGATGGTGATGGTTGCAGAGCTTGCCGAATGAAGGGTTGAAGGCCTTCGTCGTGTGCCCATTTCGGAGGAGTTCGGGCTCCTGAAGAGGAAGATAGGAGGGAGTTCGGCTCCCATAGGCGTCTGGCAAGAGGTATGCAGCTAAGGCTCGTCCGCAGAAGAGTTCGGCTGCTGAGAAGCCGAAGCTCGGCCGTCTGGGGTTCGGCCGGCTGTTGGGCTTGGGCTGAGGCTTGGACACTTGAGAGTTCGGTAGGAGCTCGGTCGGCCGAAGTTTGATGAGGGCGACCGCTGAGGAGTTCGGCCCAGTGACGACTGCTGAGGAGTTCGGGCTCCTAAGTGACGACTGCTGAGGAGTTCGGCCCTAAGTGACGACTGCTGAGGAGTTCGGCCGCTGAGACGACTTCATCGAAGCTCGGCCGCTTGGAGTCGGCCCGAAGGAGTTCGGCCGCTGAGAGGACTTCATTGAAGCTCGGCCGCTTGGAGTCGGCCCGAAGGAGTTCGGCCGCTGAGAGGACTTCATTGAAGCTCGGCCGCTTGGAGTCGGCCCGAAGGAGTTCGGCCGAAGGGGAAACCTGGGGGGGGGAGCCCGGATGGCCGAACGGGCGTCTGGGAGGAGTCCGTCTCCCGAAGAAGTCCAACCGCTTGGAGTCCAAGGAGCTCGGCCCTCAGAAAGTTCGGCTGGCGGTGGGAGTTCGT
This sequence comes from Cocos nucifera, assembly GCA_006176705.1. Taxonomy (NCBI): domain Eukaryota; kingdom Viridiplantae; phylum Streptophyta; class Magnoliopsida; order Arecales; family Arecaceae; genus Cocos; species Cocos nucifera. The sequence goes on from QRFJ01000019.1 coordinate 1,798,961, forward strand.
CCTCTAGGCGGTTTGGCCCGGACCTTGGCGCAGGGGAGTTCGGCCTCTAGGCAGTTCGGCCCGGACCTTGATGCAGGGGAGTTCGGCCTAGAGGCAGTTCGGCCCGGACCTTGGTGCAGGGGAGTTTGGCCTCTACTGGTTACATTGGGCTGAGCGTCGGGCCGGGCTTCGGCAGGAGCGGGATTTATCCCCAACAGCGACTATTGATTACTTCTTCCCTATCATCACATAGTTTTCGCATCCAAAAATAATATTATTGAAAGGGAAGAATTTTATTGAAAAAAAGTTACTGGCAGTGCATCCCCAAATTCTTTATGTTTTAGGGTCGTGGTAGCGTTGTTCCTCCATATTTCTTCAGGCAATAAGCTCTGAGCCGGACGACCTTCTCTATCTCATGCCGGCTTCCTCAATTTGGAGCATGCTTCTCTTGGCTTTGACACTGGGAGATGATGGATCGCCGATGTACCAAGCTCCTCCCAAGGGTGATGTTGATGACACCACGAGGCTACCGACCTTCTTGTTGTTTCTGGTTATGGCAGTGCCATTGGCCGATCTTCTCCTACTTCAGGCTCCTTTCTGATGAGCTCCTCAATTTCATCTCAAAGTTGAATGCATTCCTCAGTATCGTGGCCGTAGTTGCGATGGTAGAGGTAGTACTTGCTTCGATCGCGTTTGTTTGGAAAAGACCATAATCCTTCCGATCTTGGCAGTTGATCCTTAACTTTCGTGAGAATTTGAGTTAGAGGAGCGTTGAGGGAGGCGTAGTCGCGGAACCTTTCGGGAAAAGGACTTCTTCGCACCCTTCTGTTGGGGCTTTCTTGGTGGTGAGCTTGAGGAGTTTGGGCTCTCCTGCGTCCGGAGGAAGTCCGTGAGCATGACCGAACTTCGCTTAGCTCTCCATCGATGGTGGGTCTATTATACTCATCCACCAGCCACTCCCTTAAGGCTTCTTCATCCTTCAACTTGAAGGCTTCTTTCGTATGAGCATATCCCTCGACTCAAGCCAGCAGATCGGCGAAGTCCCTGGGATACTTCTTTTCCAGGGAGAACAGCAAGTTATTCTTCTGAAGGCCACCCTTGAGTGCGGCCATCGCAACAGATTGGTCCAGGTCCCGAACCTCTAATGTCGCGGCGTTAAATCGGGTGATGTAAGCCCGGATGGATTCTCCCTGCTTCTGCTTGACGTTCATAAGGAAATCCGAATCTCGACGCAGACGTCGGGTGCTGATGAAGTGAGCCACGAACTGCCGACTCATCTGGTCAAAAGAGAAGATCATACCCGATTTTAATGCCGAGTACCAATTTTTCGCTTCTTCCTTTAAGATAGATGGGAAGGCTCGGCATAGTATGGCGTCTGAAGCACCGTGGAGTAGAATCATGGTCCGAAAGGCCTCTAGATGATCAATTGGATTAGAAGTTCCATCGTAGCTTTCGAACTGAGGAAGCTCGAAGTTCGATAGGACGAACTCTTGCATAATTCAGAGGAAGAAAAGAGGATCGGTATGGACATCGGCGTGATGAGCCGGAGCAACGTGGTCGAGCTCTTCAATCCACCGATCCATCTCCCACAGTCTGTGATCAAAGGCGTCGTCCTGGTTGCAGATCTTGGGGGACTTTCGACTATAAACGAGAAAGGTCTCCTCCAGAGGAGAACCATGATCTGAACACGGATTCCTGACTCTCTATTTTTCTTTCCAAGAAGAGGTGGGTACGTCAGCCCGAGTACTCTTCCTTAGGGCCGATTTTCGACATTCTGATAGTGAGTTTCCTGGTGTAGTCACCGTCGGAGGCTGCTGTATGGCCTGCATTGCCTCCATGAGGCCACGGACCTATCGGACAAGCAGGTTAAACTGCTCCACATCCACCATAGGTATAGGTGGAACCTGAGCTGCCTGGGCTGAAGCAGGAACAGACGGATCTAAATGGGATCGGACCGTGGAGGCCACCGATCGCTGAGTCGAAGCTCTCATAGGAGGCATTTTCTTTTCAGATAAGGACTCAGAGAGATCTCCGGAGAGGGAAGAAAGAAATCATCGTCGAGCACTCCTTTAAGAATAAGAAAACCTTGGAGGTTCGGCCCTTTCTCTAGCGCCAATCTGTTGACGCAGAATCTGGTCGTCGCCGGAGGCAGTTGGAGCGGAGGTGGATGAGGTCATCGTCGGAGACCTGCAAAACAAAATTCTGTCCGAAGTCGGTGGGGGGTGGCTCCGGCAGGACCCTCTGACAATCAAGTCAGCTCTGGCCAATATGAATGGAGTACTCGGGAATGAGTTCCGCAGATCTTAGAGAAGGAGAAGAGAGCTTAAAGCTTAAAGATCAGAGATTAGAGTTAGCGTATCTGGAGGATCCTTTTATAGACGAAGCTCAATTGATGGTGATGGCCATATCGTCCGACCACGGATCGCTCGGGGCCGCATGGAGTCCGATACGGAGAGGAAGGCGTCGTCAGGCGGATAGTGGTGACCATGCTGATGGGTCGTGGGCCGTATGGAGCTGATTACGGAGAGAGTGGTGTCGCCAGTAGTGGTGGCTATGTCGTCTGATCACGTCACCTGTGGTAGACTGATGGCGATAGTTCATCCAGATTTGATAGCCGTGGCTTTGAGAAAGCAGGCATCGATCGGTGGACTTTGATGTGTATCCATTCTAGAGGAGTTCGAATATCTAGAGGAGTTCGGTCGAGGGAAGCTCGGAAGGAGTTCGGTCGAAGGAGTGCGGAGAGAGCTTGGCTCTCGCGGGAGTCCGAGTGAAGCTCGGCCGCTGGAAAGCTCGGTCGGTTGAAGGAGTTCGACTAAGGCCTGACCGTTGGGAGTCCGAAGGAGCTCGATCGGTTGAAGGAGTTCGACTAAAGCCCGGCCATTGGGAATCCGAAGGAGCTCGGATACTGGGAGTTCGAAGGAGCTCGGTCGAAGAGTAGCTCGGTCGGTTGCAAGAGTTCGGCTTTTGAAGAAATTCGACCGAAGGGAAAGCTTGGAGGAAATTCAGTTAAGATTCGGTCGCTGAAGCTCTTCCGTGGCTATCAGTTGCGTTAAGTTGAGCACCTAATTGGATTTCGACAGAAGCGGAGTTTATCTCTAATAATAGATTTTATCAAAAAAAAAAAAAAAATCTATAGTTTTAATCCATCATTGCTTCTTGTTTTTTTTTTTTCCTCTCTCTCTCTCTCTCTCTCTCTCATCATTACATATAACATAAAGGCTCGGCTCGTAACTTTGCCGGGCTCATAAATGCTGATAAACGTGGCCATCCATGAGTAACTCTACTTTTATCCGTATTCCTAGTGAGAGACTTCCTGTGCTTATCTATCATAAAATATGCTAATTTGGAGCCCATTTTATGCATAAATTTTAGATCTAATCACGTTAAAAAAAAATTATATATAAATAATAAAATAATATTTATTTTATTTTATATTCTGAACTATTTATATAAATATATTTTAATTATAAAAATATAATAATATTATATATTAATAATATAATTTAATTTATATAAATAAAATTTAATATAATTTTTTATTAATTCAAGATTTGAGTTTAATGCTTGAAGGATTATTTGATAGGAGGATATATGATATAAAAAAATTATTTATATGAATAATTTTAAATATAAAATTTTATTTTTTAATTTTTGTTTTATAATATATATTAGATTTTTTTAAAATCAATAAAACAACATATGCTTGATTTTTGGGGATACTCATGAAATTTTGGGCCCATCACATCAATAAATTTTATTCTTATTTTTATGTTTTTGACTATAAATAGGTTATTGTTGGCAAAAAAAAATTGCTACTTTATTCCTTAAATGATGATGAAACTAGAAGTTAAGAATTAGTTTTGACCGATAGAATATCCATGCATTGCATAGAGTCAGATGTATGAAAATAATTTTTTAAATATTATTATTATAAAAAAATTTAATTTAACATAATTTTTTGTATTTTAATTTTATAAAAAATTAATAATTTATTCAACTTCTACATGAAAAAGAGAAAAATAATAACTATATAATTAATTTATTTGTATATAATTAAGAAAAATATGAATCTTAAATTTAATTAATAAAATATTCTTTTTAGATGGCACAGCAAAACTTGTTCGAAAAACTGAGTTGGAAAAACTCCAATATTCCTTCGTAGATATATGTGATTGACATTATGGCATGAATATTTATAATTATTTTTGTAGTCCAATCATGATGGTTGCTGTTGGTGCAGAAATCCGTCGCCGCCGGAGGTCGCCGGAGTCGAGGCCGCTGGGCGCCGCCGGGGACCTGCAAAACGAAGTCCCGTCCGGAACCGGTGGGGTGGTGGCTCCGGCAGGACCCTCCGACGGTCAAGTTAGCTTCCGGCCAACAGTAATGGAGTGCTCGGAATGAGTTCCGGAGCTTAGAGGTGAGGAGGAGAGCTTAGAGAGTCGAGAGTTCAGAGAGCTTAGCCTTAGTATGTCGGGAGGGGTCCTTTTATAGCGGAGCTTAGTTGATGGTGACGGCCGTGCCGTCTGGCAGAGAGTCGTCGAGCAGCATGGAGTTTCGTACGGAGAGGAAGGCGTCGTCTGGTAGATCGTGGGAGCCATACCGGCGAGTCGTGGGCCGCGTGGAGTCCGGTACGGAGAGGTAGGCATCGTCCGGTAGATCGTGGGAGCCATACCGGCGAGTCGTGGGCCGCGTGGAGTCCGGTACGGAGAGGTAGGCGTCGTCCGGTAGATCGTGGGAGCCATACCGGCGAGCCGTGGGCCGCATGGAGTCCGGTACGGAGAGGGAGGCGTCGTCCGGTAGGTCGTGGGAGCCATACCGGCGAGCCGTGGGCCGCATGGAGTCCGGTACGGAGAGGAAGGCGTCGTCCGATTTCGCTGCAGGCGACAGTTCGTCCAATGGAGTTCGGACTTGTAACAGAGTTCGGCCGAGGGGCAAAAATAAATGTTTAAAAAACTGGATATAGTTATAAAAAAAAAGAGAGAGAACTGGATGCCGCAATTCCTTTATGATGCTGGGGAATGCTGACCACTAAGAGATTTACAGGAATAAATCTGAATGGACAATCAAATATTAGATTAGCCAGATTCAAAAAATGCGAAAAAGAGTGAACGACTCTTATCACCAGATGGAGCTGTCTGACTTATTAATTTTATGTAAATAAATAAATAAATATTTTTATAATATCTATAATGTTTTAAAAAAATAAATATTTTTTCTTATGAAATTGAAATTTATTAAATATGCTTCTAGAATCAAATACTACCAAGTTTTGGTTGTCGGATCCTTATTGTTGGGGATAAATCCCGCTCCTGCCGAAGCCCGGCCCGACGCTCAGCCCAATGTAACCAGTAGCCGCTGAAGAGCTTTAGCGCCAGGCGCCAGGCCGAGCCCCTACCACGGCCGAACGCTCCTAGAGGCCGAACCTCCCTGCCCAATGGTCCGAGGGCCGAACTGCCTAGAGGCCGAACTCCCCTGCGCCAAGGTCCGGGCCTAAACTGCCTAGGACGGAGGGAAGACTGCCTACCGCCCGCCGAACTTCCCACGGCCGAGCTCCTTCGGACCGACCCAGGCGACCATGCAGCCGAACTCCTTCGGACCTACGGCCGAACTCCTTCGGACCGATCCGAGAGCAGAACAGGCGAGCCATGCAGCCGAACTCCTTCGGACCGACCAGGCGAGCCCATGCACGAACCTTCGGACCCGAATTACCGACCCAGGCGAGGCCCATGCAGCCGAACTCTTCGGACCGACCCCAGGCGAGCCCATGCAGCCGAACTCCTTCGGACTTCCACGGCCGATACTCCTTCGGCCGACCCCAGGCGAGCCCATGCAGCCGAACTCCTTCGGACTTCCCACGGCCGAACTCCTTCGGACCGAACCCAAGCGAAGCCCATGCAGCCGAACTCCTTCGGACTTCCCACGCCGAATCCGTTGGACCGACCCCAAGCGAGCCCATGCAGCCGAACTCCTTCGGACCCCACGGCCGAACACCTTCGGACCGACTTCAGGCGAGCCAAGTGGCGAACCCCTTCGGACCGACCCTAGGCGACCGAACTCCTCAGCGAGCCTGGCCGACACCAACTAGCAACCGAAGTCTTCAACTGGCCAGCCGAGCTTCTTCGGGCCTCTCAGCGGTCGACTCCTCGACAACCGTCCCACGGCCGAACTCTACAGATGGCCGACCTTCAGCCAGACGATCCCCCAGCTTCCCCTCGGCCGAACTCTGTTACAAGTCCGAACTCCATTGGACGAACTGTCGCCTGCAGCAAGACCGGATGGCGCCTTCCTCTCCGTACCGGACTCCATGCGGCACAGCTCGCCGGTATGGCTCCCACGATCTACCGGACGACGCCTTCCTCCCTCGTACGGACTCCATGCGAGCCACGATCGCCGGTATGGCTCCCCACGACGACTCGCCGGTATGGCTCCCACGATCTACCGAGCGATCGCCTTCCTCTCCGTACCGGACTCCATGCGGCCCACGACTCGCCGGTATGGCTCCCACGATCTACCGACGACGCCTTCCTCTCCGTACAAACTCCATGCTGCCTGACGACTCTCTGCCAGACGGCCAACCGTCCACCATCAACTAAGCTCCGCTATAAAAGGACCCTCTCCGACATACTAAGGCTGCGCTCTCTGAACTCTCGATTCTAAGCTCTTCCTCCTCACCTCTAAGCTCCGGAACTCATTCCGAGCACTCCATTACTGTTGGCCGGAAACTAACTTTGACGTCGGAGGGTCCTGCCGAAGCCACCACCCCACGGTTCAGGACGGGACTTCGTTTTGCAGGTCCGGGGCGACCTCAGCGGCCTCGACTCCGGTGACCTCCGGCGGCGACGGATTTTCGGCACCAACAGATTGGCGTTAGAGGAAGGGCATGAAACCTTCGAGGTTCCCTTGTTCTTAAAGGAGTGCTCGACGACGAATTTTCCGCCACCTGCCTCGGAAATCTCTCTTTTCTCCCTTCAGAATCCTCTCTGGAAAGAGGAAATGCCCCCCAGAAGGGCTTCGACGCGGCGCTCGACGGCTTCCGCGGCTCGATCCCTCCGAGTCCGTCTGTCCCTGCTCCGGCCCCGACGGCCTAGGTTCCACCTGAACCCGAGGTGGATGTGAAGCAGTTCGGCCGCTTGACCGACAGATCCGTGGCCGTGGCCTCACGGAGGCGTTGCACGTTTACAGCAGCCTCGGTACGACTCCACCAGCAAGCCCGCCATGAGGGCGTGAGAATCAGCCTTAAGGAAGAGCCCAATCGCCCCGAAGAGAAAACAGAGAGCAGAAGTTCCCCGCCGAAGCGGAAAGAAGTTCGGCTCGAAGAAAAGCCGGGCTCCCCCAAAGCTCGGCATCAAGGTAAAAATGAAGCTCGGTGGAAAGCGAACTCCTCAACTCAACACCTCCAAAATAAAGTTCGCGCCGGCAAGGACGGAACGAAGCCCCCCTCCCAGAAGGTTCCGCAACTACGACCCGCTCCTCTAACTCGAATTCCTCGGCAAAGTTAAGAGCCAACCGCCAAGACCTGAAGGACTACGGCCTCTCCAAACATGCGCGATCAAGGAGAAGATCGGCTATAGGCACTGCCGTAACGAAAAAGACAGAAGGTTTGGCCGTCCGCGGCCGTATCACGCCACCCGCCCCCGGGAGAGGAGCTAGGAGCTAGCTGCATCGGTGATTGTATCCCAGCGACAAAGTCAAGAGAAGCATGGTCCAATTATGAAGGCCGGCATGAGATAGAGGAGGTCGTCTGGCACGGGACTTGCTTCTCGAGGGAGCTCCGAGGAACAACGCCCGTCAACCCCTCAAACGAGAGCGCGCTGTCCCGATTTTCCTTCAATTCTCCCCTCGGCATAATATATTGTCGATGCGAATAAATGCGATGACAGGAGAGCAGCAGTCAATCAATCGCCGCGTTAGGAACAGGAGGAGAACCTTGCCAAGCGAGGAACAAGCTCGGCCGCAGGAGATAAGACTCTCCCCGACCGCGCACCTCGGACCGCAGGAGATAGATCTCCCTCGAGCGCGCACCTCGGCCGTAGGAGATGATCTCCCGAGCGCGCACCTCGACCACAGGAGATAAGATCTCTCCCGATGGGGGTCAACTGCCGAGAAAAAGTTTCGGCAAATTAATCGGCAGAGATAAGATCTCTCGCGAACAACAAGGTCGGCCAGAGATAAGATCTCTCTCCGAACCGCAACCTCGGCCAGAGATAGATTCTCCGAAGGCAAAGTTCGGCCAGAGATAAGATCTCCATCCGAAACAAAGGCCGGCGAGAGAATAGATCTCTTCCGAACTCGCAACCTCGCCAGAGATAAGATCTCTCCCGAGGGCAAAGCTAGAGATAAGATCTCTCACCGAAAACAAGTTCGGGCCAGATAAAGTCTCTCGCGAACAACAGGTCGGCAAGAATAAGATCTCTCCTCGAACCGCAACCTCGGCCAGAGATAAGATCTCTCTCCGAACAACAAAGTTCGGCCAGGATAAGATCTTCCCAAGAACAACAATTCGGCCAGAGATAAGATCTCTCGGAACAACAAGGTTGGCCAGAGATAAGCTCTCTCTACCGAACCGCAACCTCGGCAGAGATAAGATCTCTCCGAAGCAAAGTTCGGCCAGAGATAAGATCTCTCCCGAACAACAATTTCGGCTAGAGATAAGATCTCTCCCGAACACAACTCGGTGCAGGAGATAAGATCTCCCCCGAGCACAATCGCTCAGGAGGTAAAGATCTCCAGAGATAGGAGATAGAATCTCCCCGAGCGCGACTATACTGCACGATAGGAGGTCTCCCCTCGAGTCGACTTCAACTGACGAAAAATGTCGCCCACGAGAGCTCAATCCGACCATCGACCGAAGGAGCGAGTCTTACTTCGTTCAACACGCTTATCGACTTTAGCCGAAATCGATTCCATCAATATCAACTGAAGATGAGGTCTCCCCAAGCCTCACTCAACTTCACGTCAATCTTTGCGAGATGAGACCTCCCCGAGCTTCAGTTGCAACAAATGCGGAGCCTGGAAGAAGACTTCGGCAGTCCGCCTGTTTTGGTACTCCCTTCCTTCAATTTTTGCCTCGGGAGTGGGGGGGGCTACTGTGGGATAATCCGCTCTGCCGAGCCCGGCCGACGCTCAGCCAATGTAACCAGTAGCCGCTGAAGAGCTTTAAGCGCCAGGCGCCAGGCCGAGCCCTACCACGCCGAACTGCTAAGGAACTCCTGCACAAGGTCCGGCCGAACTCCTAGAGGCCGAACTCCCCTGCGCCAAGGTCCGGGCCGAACTGCCTAGAGGCCGAACTCCCCTGCGCCAAGGTCGGGCCAAACTGCCCTAGAGGACGAACTCCCTCCGCCCGCCGAACTTCCACGGCCGAGCTCCTCGGGACGACCCCAGGCGAGCCCTATGCCACGAGCTCCTTCGACCCACGGCCGACTAACTTCGGACCAACCCAGGCGAGCCCATGCAGCCGAATCCTTCGGACCGACCCAGGCGAGCCATGCAGCCGAACTCCTTCGGACCCACGGCCGAACTCCTTCGGACCGACCCCAGGCGAGCCCATGCAGCCGAACTCCTTCGGCACGACCCCAGCGAGCCCATGCAGCCGAACTCCTCGGCTTCCCACGGCCGAAACTCCTTCGGACCGACCCCGAGCGAGCCCATGCAGCCGAACTCCTTCGGACCCCACGGCCGAACTCCTTCGGCACCGAACTTCAGGCGAGCCCAGGGGCCGAACCCCTTCGGACGACCCTAGGCGACCGAACTCCTCAGCGAGCCCTGGCCGAACCAACTAGCAACTGAAGTCCTTCAACTGGCCAGCCGAGCTTCTTCGGGCCTCTCAGCGGTCCGAACTCCTCGGCAACCGTCCCGCGCCGAACTCTCAGATGCCGACCCTTCAGCCAGACGAACTCCCCCAGCTCCCCCTCGGCCGATATCTGTACAAGTCCGAACTCCATTGGACGAACTGTCGCCTACAGCAAGACGGACGGCGCCTTCTCTCCGTACCGGACTCCATGCGGCCCACGCTCGTCGTATGGCTCCCACGATCTACCGGACGACGCCTTCCTCCCGTACCGGACTCCACTGCGGCCCACGACTCGCCGGTATGGCTCCCACGACGATCGCCGTAGGCTCCACGATCTACCGGACGAGCCTTCCTCTCCGTACGCGGACCTCATGCGGCCACACGACCGTCGGTATGGCTCCCACGATCTACCGACGACGCTTCCTCTCCGTACAAACTCCATGCTGCCGACGACTCTCTGCCAGACGGCACAGCCGTCACCATCAACTAAGCTCCGCTATAAAAGGACCCTCCCGACATACTAAGGCTAGCTCTCTGAACTCTCGACTCCTAAGCTCTCCTCCTCACCTCTAAGCTCCGGAACTCATTCCGAGCACTCCATTACGTTGGCCGGAACTAACTTGACCGTCGGAGGGTCTGCCGGAGCCACCCCCACCGGTTCCGGACGGGACTTCATTTTGCAGGTCCCCGGCGGCGACCTCAGCGGCCTCGACTCCGGTGACCTCCGACGGCGATGGATTTCGACACCAACACTTATGAAAATCTCCAACATACCCTGCATCTCATTCTCGCCGTTAAGCCGCATTTAATCGTATCACAGACATATCAAAACTTTTGGATGAAAGTATTGTTTTACAACAAGTTATGTTAGACCATATGCTTTAGCGTACTTTCTTATAAGACAGCTTTTTTTCTGAAATGATTCTAGATTAATTGAGTTATTTCTTAATTGTTGGACTCAAGTTACTTATTTTTTTAGCTATTCATTAATCAGAATATCTATAAACTAATAACTAATGATCTTCGTTTCTTGGACTTGTAAGACATTTTTTTCCTCATAACATCATATAGTTATTTTAACACCATCTTCCAAGTCATCTCTCTCGTCGAATCTCATGAAATACTAACCCAAAAATAAGATGAAAAACTAGAATAAAGGAAATCACGTTCTCCTTCCTCCCCGTAAAGAAGGTATCCACCACGATCACGATGTCCCCTCTAGCCATCAGCCTGTCCACCAGATGGCTCCCCCACAAACCTTGCACCACTCGTCACCACCACCTGTCGCCACCCGTCGGCAAGCAGAAGTGGATGACGAAAGGAAGGGTGTGGGATGGAAAAAAGAACGGTCACGAGGGCCATGCCGAGAAGGACGAAGAGGAGGCGCTGCCCTTCACCACCCTCGACTCCGACACCACTGCCGAGGATCGAGTCCTCCTCTCCATTGATGAGAATCTGGAGCCTCTCATCATCGTGATCTATTGAGGGGTCAAGAATGCCAAGGCTCGATAGGCCATCGTGAGGCGGACAAAATCGGTTTGGACTTTCAAAATCAATGAAGGAATGGATGTCGTCGACCTAAAGTCGAGCGGTGGGGATGACGCCGGTGAAGAGGGGTACCGGGACTTTAATGACCTCGGCAAGAGGAGTTTGAGAGCAAGGGTGGGGGGTGGTTGCATCGGAGGCCAAGGAGAGGAGGCAAGGGGGTTTGTGGCACCAGAGCCGAGGAAGAGGTGGGGAGGGGGTTTGGTAGTCACGTAGAGCTGGGTACAGCATAAATGATGGTAGGACAGTGCCATGGTAGGAGCAGTGCGGACGATACCTAAGCTTCATGCAGCGAGGATAGATAGTGGAGAGAGAGACAACGGGAGGAAGGGAAGGAAAGGAAGAAAATATATATATATATATATTTAGAGAGGAGGAGAATATATATATATATAATTTTATTATCAATAATAATTTAAAATATTATTTTTAAATAATAATAAATTAATATTTTAAAAATTAAAAAATAATTTTTAAAAATAAAAATAGGGGAGGGATAAGAAATGAAAATAAAAATTTTTAAAATATATTATTTTAAAAAATAAAATATTATAAAAAATATAAAAAAGATAGATAATAATA
>QRFJ01000019.1:1810881-1840403 GCA_006176705.1 Cocos nucifera
CTTACCAACCTAATCTCTGAAGCTTCGTATATGAGTAATCTCCAAGTTCTGCCATGGCACTCTCTATAACAAGGTGACAGCAATTGAAAAATATATATTAAAAAAATACATTAAGTGTGCCAATGAAACTACAGAAACGAAACACTGCAGTGCCTTTGGTTCTAAGTTAAGACATCACAGTCAAAGTCAAGGATGATGGTAGTCTATTCTCCAAGGATACAATATCTCATGAATAGCAGTTTCAATAAATGATATGCTATTACACATTGAATGATAAAAGTCTCATTAGTCATAGTTCATCATAAATATAATTAGACACCACAATTTGCAATAAATTTATTATTGTAACAGAAACAGACAAAAAAATCATCATGAAACCCTGTCAAGTATTCTGCATGCAACAATGTGATGAATATACAATCCACTTGTAGAATTCCCACATGAAACTTTAGATTCGAATTAGTGTGTCATATTCTACGTAAAGGAGAACAACTTCTGACCCTCATTGTGCTATCACTCTGTATAGTGAATCCAGACATTTTGCGATACAATCAAGCAATTCCTTTTCGTAATCGGCTCCAAAGGAAAAAAGAAACGAGACTGAAGGCAGAAAACTACTCACTAAAGATGGCACAGGGGGTCTGCTCGTTCCTGAGAACAGAGATCCAGTGCTTGATCAATGGATGCGGCGGAACCATCACCTGCGTCCCAATTTGATCATCAAAGAACAAGCAAGGGGTCAAAAAAAAAATCTCCAACAAAAACATCCACTCAGACGCCGCAAGGACGCGAACCACTACCAGCATCCTCTCGTCGGCGACGGTATGCTCCCATCGCCGTGCCGGATCTCGCGACACGAACAGCTCGCGCCGACGCCTCCTAATCGAAATCTTCGAGCTTTGAGAGGACAGAGAGGGAAGAAAAGAAGTAAGGTTTGGGATAGCGAGGTTAGAGAGAGATGAGAGAGAGAGAAGATGGAGACGGAGAGACGTTACCTTCGGAAAGGGTTTTGAAGGAGGAAAGGGAGAAGAGGGCGGGGCTTCCAGCGTATCGGCAGAATGTAACGAGACAAATCCGGTGTCGTATCGGAAGGACGCGGTAGCGGACTCCTAGTGGTGGCGGCCATGATAAAAATTTCAGGATTCCGCCAGGCAGGTAGCGGAGGAAAGAGATGAATGGGATGATGGGCTCGCAGTAGGGGTGGCAAGCGGGCGGCGGAATCTTATTCTGCAGGTATGGAGCACCGGGTTTCGAGTTGTATGTTCGCGCGAAAGAATGATTCAGCTTCTTTCGCTTCATCAACCGTTGGATCGCTGACAACGCAGATCTCCAAGCAACACAAACTCTTCAATCGTCCGCCTGCACAGATCTCGAAGCGATCGTTGTGCTGTCCGAAGGTCGGTTCCTGCGAAGGAAGGCGGACCCTTCTTTCGCCACCTTCCCTCGCGCGAATATACACCCCCAATCGGTACCTGCCACTGGAGCAGGATAGATTATCCCTTCAATAAAAAGAGTAGCGCATAATTAATTTAGTTGACGATTGGGTTGCTCTCGAACACGTGGAAAGTCACTCAAAATAAATGTTTAAAAAACTGGATATATGTTATAAAAAAAAGAGAGAGAACTGGATGCCGCAATTCCTTATGATGCTGGGGGAATGCTGACCACTAAATGATTTACAGGAATAAATCTGAATGGACAATCAAATATTAGATTAGCCAGATTCAAAAAATGCGAAAAAGAGTGAACGACTCTTATCACCAGATGGAGCTGTCTGACTTATTAATTTTATGTAAATAAATAAATAAATATTTTTATAATATCTATAATGTTTTAAAAAAATAAATATTTTTTCTTATGAAATTGAAATTTATTAAATATGCTTCTAGAATCAAATACTACCAAGTTTTGGTTGTCGGATCCTTATTGTTGGGGATAAATCCCGCTCCTGCCGAAGCCCGGCCCGACGCTCAGCCCAATGTAACCAGTAGCCGCTGAAGAGCTTTAGCGCCAGGCGCCAGGCCGAGCCCCTACCACGCCCGAACTGCTCTAGAGGCCGAACTCCCTGCCCAAGGTCCGGGGCCGAACTGCCTAGAGGCGAACTCCCTGCGCCAAGGTCCGGGCGAACTGCCTAGGCGAATCCCTGCGCAAGGTCCGGGCCAAACTGCCTAGAGACGGAACTCCCTCCGCGCCGAACTTCCCACGGCCGAGCTCCTTCGGACCGACCCCAGTGCGAGCCATGCAGCCGAACTCCTTCGGACCCACGGCCGAACTCCTTCGGACCGACCCAGGGAAGCTCCATGCAGCCGAACTCCTTCGGACGACCCCAGGCGAGCCCATGCAGCCGGAACTCCTTCGGACCCACGGCCGAACTCCTTCGGACCGACCCCAGGCGAGGCCCATGCAGCCGAACTCTTCGGACCGACCCCAGGCGAGCCCATGCAGCCGAACTCCTTCGGACTTCCACGGCCGATACTCCTTCGGCCGACCCCAGGCGAGCCCATGCAGCCGAACTCCTTCGGACTTCCCACGGCCGAACTCCTTCGGACCGAACCCAAGCGAGCCCATGCAGCCGAACTCCTTCGGACTTTCCCACGCCGAATCCTTCGGGACCGACCCCAAGCGAGCCCATGCAGCCGAACTCCTTCGCGACCCCACGGCCGAACACCTTCGGACCGACTTCAGGCGAGCCAAGTGGACGAACCCCTTCGGACCGACCCTAGGCGACCGAACTCCTCAGCGAGCCCTGGCCGAACCAACTAGCAACGAAGTCTTCAACTGGCCAGCCGAGCTTCTTCGGGCCTCTCAGCGGTCGACTCCTCGACAACCGTCCCACGGCCGAATCTACAGATGGCCGACCTTCAGCCAGACGAACTCCCCCAGCTTCCCCTCGGCCGAACTCTGTTACAAGTCCGAACTCCATTGGACGAACTGTCGCCTGCAGCAAGACCGGATTGGCGCCTTCCTCTCCGTACCGGACTCCATGCGGCCACAGCTCGCCGTATTGGCTCCCACGATCTACCGGACGACGCCTTCCTCCCCGTACCGGACTCCATGCGCCCACGACTCGCCGGTATGGCTCCCACGACGACTCGCCGGTATGGCTCCCACGATCTACCGGACGACGCCTTCCTCTCCGTACCGGACTCCATGCGGCCCACGACTCGCCGGTATGGCTCCCACGATCTACCGGACGACGCCTTCTCTCCGTACCAAACTCCATGCTGCCTGACGACTCTCTGCCAGACGGCACAGCCGTCACATCAAACTAAGCTCCGCTATAAAAGGACCCCTCCCGACATACTAAGGCTGGCTCTCTGAACTCTCGACTCTCTAAGCTCTTCCTCCTCACCTCTAAGCTCCGGAACTCATTCCGAGCACTCCATTTACTGTTGGCCGGAAACTAACTTTG
Source organism: Cocos nucifera (assembly GCA_006176705.1). Classification (NCBI taxonomy): domain Eukaryota; kingdom Viridiplantae; phylum Streptophyta; class Magnoliopsida; order Arecales; family Arecaceae; genus Cocos; species Cocos nucifera. Next base: position 1,814,294 of record QRFJ01000019.1, read on the forward strand.
ACCGTCGGAGGGTCCTGCCGGAAGCCACCACCCACCGGTTCCAGACGGGACTTCGTTTTGCAGGTCCCGGGGCGACCTCAGCGGCCATCGACTCCGGTGACCTCCGGCGGCGACGGATTTTCGGCACCAACAGATTGGCGTTAGAGGAAGGGCATGAAACCTTCGAGGTTCCCTTGTTCTTAAAGGAGTGTGCGTCGACGACCGATAATTTCCGCCATCCGCCCCTGCCTCTCGGATCTCTCTTTTCCCTCTTCAGAAATTCCCTCTCTGGAAGAGGGAAATGCCCCCCAGAAGGGCTTCGACGCGGCGCTCGACGGCTTCCGCGGCTCGATCCCTCCGAGGTCCTCTGTCCCTGCTCGGCCCCGACGGCCTAGGTTCCACCTGAACCCGCGGTGGATGCTGAAGCAGTTCGGCCTGCTTGACACAGATCCGTGGCCGTGGCCTCACGGAGGCGTTGCACGTTTACAGCAGCCTCGGTAGCGACTCCACCAGCAAGCCCGCATGAGGGCGTGAGAAATCAGCCTTAAGGAAGAGCCCAATCGCCCCGAAGAGAGAAACAGAGAGCAGAAGTTCCCCGCCGAAGCGGAAAGAAGTTCGGCTCGAAGAAAAGCCGGGCTTCCCCCAAAGCTCGGCATCAAGGTAAAATAAAGCTCGGTGGAAAGCGAACTCCTCAACTCAAACCTCCAAAATAAAGTGCGCGCCGGCAAGGACGGAACGAAGCCCCCCTCCCAGAAGGTTCCGCAACTACGACCCGCTCCTCTAACTCGAATTCTCGCAAAGTTAAGAGCCAACCGCCAAGACCTGAAGGACTACGGCCTCTCCAAACATGCGCGCATCAAGGAGGAAGATCGGCTATAGGCACTGCCGTAACGAAAAAGAAGAAGGTTTGGCCGTCCCGCGGCCGTCATCAACGGCCACCCCGGGGGAGGAGCTAGGAGCTAGCTGCATCGGTGATTGTATCCCAGCGACAAAGTCAAGAGAAGCATGGTCCAATTATGAAGGCCGGCATGAGATAGGGAGGTCGTCTGGACGGGACTTGCTGCTCGAGGGAGCTCCGAGGAACAACGCCCGTCAACCCCTCAAACGAGAGCGCGCTGTCCACGATTTTCCTTCGTAAAATTCTCCCCTCGTGCATAATATATTCTGGATGCCGAAAACTATGCGATGACAGGAGAGCAGCAGTCAATAATCGCCGCGTTAGGAACAGGGAGGAGAACTCTCCTAAGCGAGAACAAGCTCGGCCGCAGGAGATAAGATCTTCCCCGAGCCGCGCACCTCGGACCGCAGGAGATAGATCTCCCGAGCGCGCACCTCGGCACTTAGGAGATAAGATCTCCCCCGAGCGCGCACCTCGACCACAGGAGATAAGATCTCTCCCGAGGGCAAAGTTTCGGCCAGAGATAAGATCTCTCCGAACAACAAGATCGGCAGAGATAAGATCTCTCGCGAACAACAAGGTCGGCCAGAGATAAGATCTCTCTCCGAACCGCACCTCGGCCAGAGATAAGATCTCTCCCGAAGGCAAAGTTCGGCCAGAGATAAGATCTCTCCGAACACAAGGTCGGCCAGAGAATAGATCTCTTCCGAACTCGCAACCTCGGCCAGAGATAAGATCTCTCCCGAGGGCAAAGTTCGGCCAGAGATAAGATCTCCACCGAAAACAAGTTCGGGCCAGATAAATCTCTCGCGAACAACAGGTCGGGCCAGAGATAAGATCTCTTCCCGAACCGCAACCTCGGCCAGATAGATCTCTCCGACAACAAAGTTCGGCCAGAGATAAGATCTCTCCCGAACACAAGTTCGGCCAGAGATAAGATCTCTCGCGAACAACAAGGTCGGCCAGAGATAAGCTCTCTCACGAACCGCAACCTCGGCCAGAGATAAGATCTCTCCGAGCAAAGTTCGGCCAGAGATAGAATCTCTCCCGAACAACAAGTTTGGCCAGAGATAAGATCTCTCCCGAACAACAAGCTCGGCTGCAGGAGATAAGATCTCCCCCGAGCACGCACTTCACTTCGGCTGCAGGAGGTAAGATCTCCCCCGAGAGGAAGCTCGGGCCGTAGGAGATAAGAATCTCCCCGAGCGCGCACTTCAACCTCGGTGCAAGATAGGAGGTCTCCCTCGAGTCGACTTCAACTGACGAAGATAATGTCGCCCCCGAGAGCTCAAATCCGACCTCGACCGAAGGAGGCGAGTCTTACTTCGGCTTCAACATCAGCTTCATCGACTTTAGCCGAAAATGAGTTCCATTTCAACTCCAAACATCGACTGAAGATGAGTCTCCCCCAACCTCAGCCTCAACTTCAGCGTCAATCTTGCGGAGATGAGACCTCCCCGAGCTTCAGATGCCAAATGCGGAGCCTGAAGAAGACTTCGGCAGTCGCCTGTTTTGGTACTCCCTTCCTTCAATTTTTGAACTCGGATGGGGGGGGCTACTGTTGGGATAAATCCGCTCCTGCCGAAGCCCGGCCCGAGCTCAGCCAATGTAACCAGTAGCCGCTGAAAGCTTTAGCGCCAGGCGCCAGGCCGAGCCCCTACACGGCCGAACTGCCTAGAGGCGAACTCCCCTGCACCAAGGTCCGGGCCGAACTGCCTAGAGGCCGAACTCCCCTGCGCCAAGGTCCGGGCCGAACTGCCTAGAGGCCGAACTCCCCTGCGCCAAGGTCCGGGCCAACTGCCTAGAGGACGAATCCTCCGCCCGCCGATTCCACGCCGAGCTTCCTCGGACCGACCCCAGGCGAGCCCATGCAGCCGAACTCCTTCGGACCCACGGCCGAACTCCTTCGGACAACCCAGGCGAGCCCATGCAGCCGAACTCCTTCGGACCGACCCCAGGCGAGCCCATGCAGCCGAACTCCTTCGGACCCACGGCCAACTCCTTCGGACCGACCCCAGGCGAGCCCATGCAGCCGAACTCCTTCGCGACGACCCCAGCGAGCCCATGCAGCCGAATCCGACTCACGCAACCTCCACAGCTCGCCGAACTTACCCACGGCGACTCTTCGGACGACTTCAGGCGAGCCCAGGTGGCCGAACCCTTCGGACGACCCTAGGCGACCGAACTCCTCAGCGAGCCCTGCCGAACCAACTAGCAACCGAAGTCCTTCAACTGGCCAGCCGAGCTTCTTCGGCCTCTCAGCGGTCGAACTCCTCGGCAACCTCCCGCGGCCGAACTCTACAGATGGCCGACCCTTCAGCAGACGAACTCCCCAGCTTCCCCTCGGCCAACGCTTGTTACAAGTCCGAACTCCATTGGACGAACTGTCGCCTACAGCAAGACCGGACGGCGCCCTCTCTCCGTACCGGACTCCATGCGGCCACGGCTCGTCGGTATGGCTCCCACGAACTACCGGACGACGCCTCTCCTCCCCGTACCGGACTCCATGCGGCCCACGACTCGCCGGTATGGCTCCCACGACGACTCGCCGGTATGGCTCCACGATCTACCGGACGACGCCTTCCTCTCCGTACGGACTCCATGCGGCCCACGACTCGTCGGTATGGCTCCCACGATCTACCGACGACGTCCTCCTCTCCGTACCAAACTCCATGCTGCCCGACGACTCTCTGCCAGACGGCACAGCCGTCACCATCAACTAAGCTCCGCTATAAAAGGACCCCTCCCGACATACTAAGGCTGAGCTCTCTGAACTCTCGACTCTCTAAGCTCTCCTCCTCACCTCTAAGCTCCGGAACTCATTCCGAGCACTCCATTACTGTTGGCCGGAAACTAACTTGACCGTCGGAGGGTCCTGCCGGAGCCACCACCCCACCGGTTCCGGACGGGACTTCATTTTGCAGGTCCCCGGCGGCGACCTCAGCGGCCTCGACTCCGGTGACCTCCGACGGCGATGGATTTCGACACCAACACTTATGAAAATCTCCAACATACCCTGCATCTCATTCTCGCCGTTAAGCCGCATTTAATCGTATCACAGACATATCAAAACTTTTGGATGAAAGTATTGTTTTACAACAAGTTATGTTAGACCATATGCTTTAGCGTACTTTCTTATAAGACAGCTTTTTTTCTGAAATGATTCTAGATTAATTGAGTTATTTCTTAATTGTTGGACTCAAGTTACTTATTTTTTTAGCTATTCATTAATCAGAATATCTATAAACTAATAACTAATGATCTTCGTTTCTTGGACTTGTAAGACATTTTTTTCCTCATTAACATCTATATAGTTATTTTAACACCATTTCCAAGTCATCTCTCTCTCGTCGAATCTCATGAATACTAAACCCAAAAAATAAGATGAAAAACTAGATAAAGGAATCACGTTCTCTTCCTCCCGTAAAGAGGTATCCACCACGATCACGATGTCCCCTCTAGCCATCAGCCTGTCCACCAGATGGCTCCCCCACAACCTTGCACCACTCGTCACCACCACTGTCGCACCCGTCGGCAAGCAGAAGTGGATGACGAAAGGAAGGGTGTGGGATGGAAAAAAGAACGGTCACGAGGGCCATGCCGGAAGGACGAAGAGGAGGCTGCCCTTCACACCCTCGACTCCGACACCACTGCCGAGGATCGAGTCTTCCTTCTCCATTGATGAGAATCTGGAGCCCTCTCATCTACGTGATCTATTGAGGGGGTCAAGAATGCCCAGGCTCGATAGGCCATCGTGAGGCGGACAAAATCGGTTTGGACTTTCAAAATCAATGAAGGATGGATGTCGTCGACCTAAAGTCGAGCGGTGGGGATGACGCCGGTGAAGAGGGGTACCGGGACTTTAATGACTCGGCAAGAGGAGTTTGAGAGCAAGGGTGGGGGGTGTTGCATCGGAGGCCAAGGAGAGGAGGCAAGGGGTTTGTTGGCACCAGAGCCGAGTAGGAGAGGTGGGGGTGTTTGGTTAGTCACGTAGAGCTGGGTACAGCATAAATGATGGTAGGACAGTGCCATGAGATGCATGGTCTGACGATACTAAGCTTCATGGCAGCGAGGATAGATAGTGGAGAGAGAGACAACGGGAGGAAGGAGAAAGGAAGAAAAATATATATATATATATATTTAGAGAGGAGGAGAAGTATATATATATATAATTTTATATCAATAATAATTTAAAATATTATTTTTAAATAATAATAAATTAATATTTTAAAAATTAAAAAATAATTTTTAAAAATAAAAATAGGGGAGGGATAAGAAATGAAAATAAAAATTTTTAAAATATATTATTTTAAAAAATAAAATATTATAAAAAATAAAAAAAGATAGATAATAATAAATAGGTCTAAATTGATAGATTATAAATTTACTATCACCTAGTGTCCACATGAAATAATCAAAATAAAAATTAAGGCTTCTTTTGAAATTATAAAAAAAATCTTCATTTATTTTTTCAAAATGTTTTAGCTCTATAGACGAGTTTCTAAAAAGTTGATGAAGTAGAAAAAATAGGAAGTGAGATACATGGAGAAAGTGCTAAAGCTCAAAGCCTCTAATTAGAAAAATAGGTGGATCATAGAAAAAGCTAAGAGGGAGAGGTTTAGGCCCATTAGACTAAAGTATGGGAAGGAAACGGAGGATAATAGGAGGAAAATCATTAGAGATTATTGCAACTGTTGGGGATAAATCCCGCTCCTACCGAAGCCCGGCCCAACGCTCAGCTCAATGTAACCAGTAGCTGCTGAAGAGCTTCAGCGCCAGGCGCCAGGCCGAGCCCCTAACACGGCCGAACTGCCTAGAGGCCGAACTCCCCTGCACCAAGGTCCGGGCCGAACTGCCTAGAGGCCGAACTTCCCCTGCACCCAAGGTCCGGGACCGAACAATGCCTAGGAGGAGGGGGGACGAACTCCCCTGCCACCAAGAGGTCTCCGGCGAACTGCCTAGAGGCCGAACTCCCTGCACAGGTCCGGGCCGACTGCCTAGAGTCCGGAATCCTTCGGACCGACCCCAGGCAGCCCATGCAGCCGAAACTCCTTCGGCCCCACGGGGCCGAACTCCTTTCGGACCGACCCCAGGCGAGCCCATGCAGCTGAAATCCTTCGGACTTCCCACGGTCGAACTCCTTCGGACGACCCTAGGCGACCGAACTTTTCTCAGCGAGCCCCTGGCCGAACAACTAGCAACTGAAGTCCTTCAACTTGCCAACCGAGCTTCTTCGGACCTCTCAGCGGCCGAACTCTACAAGGACGGACCGACCCTTCAGCCAGACGAGCTCCCCCAGCTTTCCCCTCGGCCGAACTCTGTTTACAAGTCCGAACTCCAGGGGACGAACTGGTCGGCCTGCAGCGAAACGGACGACGCCTTCCTCTCCCTACGGACTCCATGCGGCCCACGGACTCCCGGTATGGCTCCCACGACCTACGGACGGACGCCTCCCTTCCGTACACGGACTCCATGCGGGCCCACGGGCTCGCGGTATGCTCTCCACGATCTTACCGGACGACGCCTACCTTCTCCGTTACCGGACTCCACCGGCCCACGACTCGCCGTATGGCTCCCACGAGTCTACCGGACGACTCCTACCTCTTCTACATCTCTATTCTATAGTAATTAGATAGTACGGACTCCACGCGGGCCCACGACTCGCCGGTATGGCTCCCCACGATTTAACCAACGACGCCTTCCTCATCCGTTACGAAACTCCATGCTCTCGACGGGACCCTCTGGCCAGACGTACGCCGTCACCATCAACTAGCTCCAGCTATTATATAAGGGCATGCCCCGTCACTAGACATTACTCGAATAGGCTAAGCTTCTGAAGCTTCTCGGAGACTCTCTATATCTCTCCTCTCTCACCTCTAAGCTCCGGAACTCATTTCCGAGCACTCCATTTACTGTTGGCGCGGAAGCTAACTTGACCGTCGGAGGATCCTGCCAGGAGCCACCACCCCACCGGTTCGGACGGGACTTCATTTGCAGGTCCCGGCGGCCCCAGCGGCCTCGACTCCGGCGACCTCCGGCGGCGACGGATTTCTGCACCAACAGATTGGCGCCGTTGTGGGACCGAAAGTGGCTGAACCTTCGAGGTTCCCTTGTTCTTAAAGAGTGCCGGCGATCGATTTTCCACCCCCTGCTCCGGACCTTCTTCTTCCTCTCAGAATTCCTTCTCTGGAGAAAGAGGAAATGCCCCCAGAAGGCTTCGATGCGCGCTCGACGGCTTCCGCGGCTCGACCCCTCCGAGTCCGTCGGTCCCTTGCTCCGGCCACCGGTGACTCGGCCTCATCTATAGCCGCAGGGATAACGGGCAGTTCAACAGCTCATCCCAGCACATTTCGCCGGCCTCACGGAGCGTGCAGGCGGTGCTGCACCACAAGTCCCAGCTGCCAGGCCGACCGGCGCGGGACTCTTCCCGAAGTCGGACATCCACGTCCAAGAGCGACGGCGCTGGGCAGCCCGACCCTCCGATACCCGGATTGGAGAGGCGGAGGAGCGGAGAGCCCTCATCTCGGATCATGGATCGACCAAGGGTGAAGCCTCGCGCCCATCTCACCAGAAAGCCTTGGAGATCAGAGACCGTGAGGCACCTGCTGGCCAAAGGCTCTTGGAAATGAACCGGCGAATTGAAGAACTTCGTCCCCTCGCGTGGTGATGACGTTTGCGCAAGACCCTCCTTTCTCGCAGAAAAATCATGCAGAAGACCTGTTCCACCGACCTTCGAGCTCCCTCAACTGAAAGCTACGATGAAACTTCGATCCGGTTTGATCACCTGGGGGCCCGGGCCATGATGCTTGCTTCACGGCGCTCAATGCTGTGCTGTGCCGAGCCTTCCCGTCTACCTTAAGGAGAGCTGCGAGGAACTGGTACTCGGCGTTGAAGCCCAACACGATCTTTCTCTCCCTTTCGACCATGATGAGCAGTCGGTTCGCAGGCCCACTTCATCAACAGCCGACGACGAGCCGAGGTTCAGATTCCCTGATGAGCGTCAAGCAGAAGCAAGGGGAATCCATCCGGACTTACGTCACTCGATTCAACGCCGCGGCATTGGGAAGTCCGGGACCTGGACCAGTCTGTCGCGATTGGCCGCACTTAAGGGCGGCCTTCAGAAAAATAGCTTGCTGTTCTCTCTGGAAAAAAAGGTATCCCAGGACTTCGCCGACCTGCTGGCTCGAGCCGAGAGATATGCCCGTGCTCGAGAAAGCCTTCAAATTGAAAGATGAGGAACTCGTCAGAAAGGACCGGCTGGCGGACGAGGAAGAGCTGGGTTGAAGCTCGGCTACACTCGCGGACCCCCTACGAAAGCAGGCGGGCCCGAACTCCTCGAACTCGCCCTTATAAGGAGGCGCGAAGGAGTCCACATCCCGGAAGGTTCCGCCGCTATGCCCCCTCAACGCTCCTCGAACCCAGATTCTCAGAAGTAAAAACACCAGCTGCCAAGACCGGAAGGATTACGATCTCCCCCAAACAACGCGATCGAAATAAGTACTGCCTCTACCATCACGACCACGGCCAATGACACGGAGATGCATCCAGCTCCGAGACGAAATTGAGGAGCTCGTCAGAATGGGTCGGCTGGGTAAATTCCTCCGGTACCGGCCTGAAGCAGAAAAAAGATCGGCTAAGGGCACTTGCGTAGCCAGAACAACAAGAAGGTCGGCCACCTTACGGCGTCATTCACATGGCCCCCGGAAAGGATCTCGGTGCATCAGCGATTCGCCATCCCCAGCAACAATAGCTGCACCAAATTTGAGGAGTTCAGCATGAGGAGGTCGTCCACCCCGGAACTGCTGCCGAAGAAAATGCGGAGGAATCAGCCTTAGGGAGGAGGCCCAAATCGCCCCTAAGAGAGAAACGGAGAGCAAAAGTTCCCCGTGAAGCGGAATGAAAGTTCGGCGCGAGGAAGGCCGAACCCACCTATGAGCCGGTCAGCGAGGATAGCTCCCGACAAAGAAGTATGAAGTCCTCCCGCGGAAGCTTCCGCGGGAAAGTTGGAACGAAGTTCGGCGCAAGTAGCCGAACTCACGCTCCAGAATGTCCCCAAAGGAAACCGGCCCTACAAAAGTGTTCACTGGAGGCGGAATGAATTCGGAGCGAGAAAAGCCGGGTCACCTCCAAAGCTCGCATCAAGGTAAAATGAAAGGCTCGGCGGAAAGCCGAACTCGTCCTCAACTCAACCTCGACAAATAAAGTCGGCGCTGGCAAGGACGGAACGAAGCCCCCCTCCTGAAGGTTCCGCAAACACTACGACCCGCTCTCTAACTCGAATTCTCGGCAAAGTTAAGAGCAACCGCCAAGACCTGAAGGACTACGGCCTCTCCAAATATGTTGCGATCAAGGAGAAGATCGGCCATAAGGCACTGCCGTAACTGGAAAAGACAAGAAGGTTGGCCGTCCCGCGGCGTCGTCAAGCACCCCGGGAAGGAGCTAGGGGAGCTAGCTACAATCGGTGCATCTGTCATCCCAACGACAAAGTCAAGAGAACATGGTCCAAATATGAAGGCCGGCAGGAATAGAGGTAGGTCGTCTGACGGAGACTTCGCTGCTCGATTGGAGCTCCGAGAAACAACACCCCTTCGACCCCTCAAACGAGAGCGCGCTGTCCACGACTTTCCTTCGGTAAATTCTCCCCTCCGCTAATATTATTTCTGGATGCGAAAACTGTGCGATGACAGAAGAGCAGCAGTCAATAATCGCCGCGTTAGGAACAGGAGGAGAACCTCGTCCTAACGCGAGCGGACAAGCTCGGGCCGCGGGAGATAAGATCTCCCCCGAGCGCGCACCTCGGCCGCAGGAGATAGATCTCCCCCGAGAGAAGCTTCGGCCGTAGGAGATAAGATCTCCCCCGACGCGCGCACATCAACCTCGGCTAGAGATAAGATCTCTCCGAGCGACCGTGAACAACCTCGGTTAGGAACAGGAGGAGAACCTCGTCCTAACACGAGCACCAACCTCGGCTAGAGATAAGACTCTCCCCGAGCTCGACCGTGAACAACCTCGGTTAGGAACAGGAGGGAGAACCTCGTCCTAACACGAGCGCCAACCTCGGCTAGAGATAAGACACTCCGAGCGACCGTTGACAACCTCGGCTAGAGATAAGATCTCTCCCGAGCGACCGAAACAATCTCGGTTAGGAACAGGAGGAGAACCTCGTCCTAAACACGAGCACCAACCTCGGCTAGAATTAAGATCTCTCCGAGGCGACCGTGAAACAAACCTCGGTAGGAACAGGAGGAGACTCTCCTAACACCGGAGCAACCACACCTCGGCTAGAGATAAGATTCTCTCGAGCGACCGTGAACAACTTCGTTAGGAACAGGAGGAGAACCTCGTCCTAACACGAGCGCCAACCTCGGCTAGAGATAAATCTCTCCAGCGTACGTTGACAACCTCGGCTAGAGATAAATCTCTCCCGAAGCGACCGAAACAATCTCGATTAGGAACAGAGGTAGAACCTCGTCCTAACACGAGCACCAACCTCGGCTAGAGATAAGATCTCTCCCGAGCGATCGTGAACAACCTCGTTAGGAACAGGAGGAGAACCTCGTCTAGCGCGAGCGCGCACCTCGGCTGCAGGAGATAAGATCTCCCCCGAAGAAGCTCGGCCGTAGGAGATAAGATCTCCCCCGAGCGCGCACATCAACCTCGGCTAGAGATAAGATCTCTCCCGACCGACCGTGACAACCTCGGCTAGAGATAAGATCTCTTCCCGAGCGACCGACAACAATCTCGGCTAGGAACAGGAGGAGAACCTCGTCCTAACACGAGCACAACCTCGCGCTAGAGATAAGATCTCTCCCGAGCGACGTGAACAACCTCGGTTAGGAACAGAGGAGAACCTCGTCCTAACACGAGCACCAACCTAGATATATATAGATCTCTCCGAGCGACCGTGAACAACCTCGGTTAGGAACAGGAGAGAACCTCGTCCTAACACTGCGCGCCAACCTCGGCTAGAGATAAGATCTCTCCCGAGCGACCGTTGACAACTCGTGCTAGAGATAAGATCTTTCCGAGCGACCGAAACAATCTCGTTAGGAACAGGAGGAGAACCTTGTCCTTAACACGAGCACCAACCTCGGCTAGAGATAAGATCTCTCTCCGAGCGACGTGAACAACCTCGTTAGGAACAGGAGGAGAACCTCGTCCTAGTGCGATGCGCGCACCTCGCTGGCTGGAGATAAGATCTCCCCCGAGAGAAGCTCGACCGTAGAGATAAGATCTCCCCCGAGCGCGCCACATCAACTCGCTAGATTAAAGATCTCTCCCGAGCGACCGTTGAAACAACCTCGGTTAGGAACAGGAGGAGAACCTCGTCCTAACACGAGCACCAACCTCGGCTAGAGATAAGATCTCTCCCGAGCGACGAAACAATTCTCGGTTAGGAACAGGAGGAGAACCTCGTCCTAAACACGAGCACCAACCTCGGCTAGAGATAAGATCTCTCCGAGCGACCGGAACAACCTCCGGTAGGAACAGGAGAGAACCTCGTCCTAACACGAGCACCACCTCGGCTAGAGATAAGATCTCTCCGAGCGACCGTTGACAACCTCGGCTAGAGATAAGATCTCTCCGAGTGACCGGAAGAACCTCGGTTAGGAACAGGAGGAGAACCTCGTCCTAACACGACACCAACCTCGGCTAGAGATAAGATCTCTCCCGAGAGCGACCGAACAACCCGGTTAGGAACAGGAGAGAAACCTCATCCTGAAACAACGAGCACCAACCTCGGCTAGAGATAAGAATCTCTCCCGACGGACCGTTGACAACCTCGGCTAGAGATTAGATCTCTCCGCAGCGACCGAAACAACCTCTGTTAGGAACAGGAGGAGAACTCGTCCTAACACGAGCACCAACCTCGACTAGAAGATAAGATCTCTCCCGAGCGACCGTTGACAACCATCGGCTAGAGATAAGATCTCTCGCCGAGCGACCGAAACAATCTCGGGTAGGAACAGGAGGAGAACCTCGTCCTAACATGAGCACCACCTCGGCTAGAGATAAGATCTCTCCCGAGCGACCGGACAACCTCGGTTAGGAACAGGAGGAGAACCTCGTCCTAACACGAGCACCAACCTCGGCTAGAGATAAGATCTCTCCCGACGACCGTTGACAACCTCGGCTAGAGATAAGATCTCTCCCGAGCCGACCGGAATAACCTCGGTTAGGAACAGGAGGAGAACCTCGTCCTAACACGAGCACCAACCTCGGCTAGAGATTAAATCTCTCCCGAGCGACCTGTGAACAACCTCGGTTAGGAACGGGAGGAGAACCTCGTCCTAACCCGAGCGCGCACCTCGGCTGCAGGAGATAAGATCTCCCCGAGAGAAGCTCGGGCCGTAGGAGATAAGATCTCCCCCGAGCGCGCACTTCAACCTCGGCTGCAAGATAGGAGTCTTCCTCGAGTCGACTTCAACTGACGAAGATAATGTCGCCCCGAGGAGCCAAATCCGACTTCGACCGAAGGAGGCGAACTTTACTTCGCTTCAACGTCAGCTTCATCGACTTTAGCCGGAAACGAGTTCCATTCCAATTCCAAAACTCGACTGAAGATGAGGTCTCCCCCAAGCCTCAGCCTCAACTTCGGCGTCAATCTTGGCTGGAGATGAGACCTCCCCGAGCTTCAGATGTGGAGCCTGGAAAGAGACTTTCGGCAGTCGCGCTTTTGGTACTCCCTTCCTTCAATTTTGAACTCGGGGAGTGGGGGGCTACTTGGGGATAAATCCCGCTCCTGCGAAGCCGGCCCAACGCTCAGCTAATGTAACCATAGCTGCTGAAGAGCTTCAGCGCCAGCGCCAGGCCGAGCCCCTAACACGGCCGAACGCTAGAGCGAACTCCCCTGCACAAGGTCTGCCGAACTGCTAGAGGCCGAACTCCCCGCACCAAGTCCGGCCGAACTGCTAGAGGCCGAACTCTCCCCTGCACCAAGGTCGCGCCGAACGCCTAGAGTCCGAAACTCCCGCCTTGCACCAAGGTCCGGGCCGAACTGCCTAGAGGCCGAACTCCTTCGGACCGACCCCAGGCGAGCCCATGCAGCCGAACTCCTTCGGACCCCACGGCCGAACTCCTTCGGACCGACCCCAGGCGAGCCCATGCAGCGAAACTCCTTCGGACTTCCCACGGCGAACTCCTTCGGACCGGACCCTAGGCGACCGAACTTCTCAGCGAGCCCTGGCCGAACCAACTAGCAACTGAAGTCCTTCAACTGGCCAACCGAGCTTCTTCGGGCCTCTCAGCGGCCAGAAACTCTACAGACGGGCCGACCCTTCAGCCAGACGAGACTCCCCCAGCTTTTTGAGTGACTTTCCACGTGTTCGAGAGCAACCCAATCGTCAACTAAATTAATTATGCGCTACTCTTTTTATTGAAGGGATAATCTATCCTGCTCCAGTGGCAGGTACCGATTGGGGGTGTATATTCGCGCGAGGGAAGGTGGCGAAAGAAGGGTCCGCCTTCCTTCGCAGGAACCGACCTTCGGACAGCACAACGATCGCTTCGAGATCTGTGCAGGCGGACGATTGAAGAGTTTGTGTTGCTTGGAGATCTGCGTTGTCAGCGATCCAACGGTTGATGAAGCGAAAGAAGCTGAATCATTCTTTCGCGCGAAACATACAACTCGAACCCGGTGCTCCCCATACCTGCAGAATAAGATTCGCCGCTCCGCTTGCCACCCCTACTGCGAGCCCATCATCCATTCATCTCTTTCCTCCGCTACCTGCCTGGCGGAATCCTGAAATCTTTATTCATGGCCGCCACCACTAGGAGTCCGCTACCGCGTCCTTCCGATACGACACCGGATTTGTCTCCGTTACATTCTCGCCGATACGCTGGAAGCCCCGCCCTCTTCTCCCTTTCCTCCTCTACAAAACCCTTCCCGAAGGTAACGTCTCTCCGTCTCCATCTTCTCTCTCTCTCTCTCTCTCTAACCCTCGCTATCCCAAACCTTACTTCTTTTCTTCCCTCTCTGTCCTCTCAAAGCTCGAGATTTCGATTAGGAGGCGTCGCGCGAGCTGCTTCGTCGCGAGATCCGGCACGGCGATGGGGGAGCATACCGTCGCCGACGAGAGGATGCTGGTAGGTGTCGCGCTCCTTGCGGCGTCTGAGTGGATGTTTTTGTTGGAGATTTTTTTTGTACCCCCTTGCTTGTTCTTTGATGATCAAATTGGGACGCAGGTGATGGTTCCGCCGCATCCATTGATCAAGCACTGGATCTCTGTTCTCAGGAACGAGCAGACCCCCTGTGCCATCTTTAGTGAGTAGTTTTCTGCCTTCAGTCTCGTTCTTTTTTTCCTTTGGAGCCGATTACGAAAAAGGAATTGCTTGATTGTTATCGCAAATATGTCTGGATTCACTATACAGAGTGATAGCACCAATGAGGGTCAGAAGTTGTTTCCTTTACGTAGAATAGACACTTAATTCGAATCTAAAGTTTCATGTGGGAATTCTACAAGTGGATTGTATATCATCACATTGTTTGCATGCAGAATACTTGACAGGGTTTCATGATAGATTTTTTTGTCTGTTTCTGTACAATAATAAATTTATTGCAAATTGTGGGTGTCTAATTATATTTATATGAACTATGACTAATGAGACTTTATACATTTCAATGTGTAATAGCATATCATTTATTGAAACTGCTATTCATGAGATATTGTATCCTTGGGAAGAATAGACTACCATCATCCTTGACTTTGACTGTGATGTCTTAACTTAGAACCAAAGGCACTGCAGTGTTTCGTTTCTGTAGTTTCATTTGGCACACTTAATTGTATTTTTTTAATATATATTTTTCAATTGCTGTCACCTTGTTATAGAGAGTGCCATGGCAGAACTTGGGAGATTACTCATATACGAAGCTTCAAGAGATTGGTTGGTAAGTATACTTCTCAAAGACCTTCTTGTTCCACTCATTTCATATGTTGCATGAAGACTATAGTCCAAGCACATGGTGTGTACTTATCAAGTGAAGAATCCATGATGACTATAAATCCTCAGCCAGGTTTACCCATTCCAGTCATTGGCATTGATATATATTAGCTCTTGCATGCCACCATGACTTATCATGTAAACTTACTGAACAGAAAATCAGTAATGTCTTTTCCACCTCACAATAAGACATTGGCCATTAAATCAATGGTCTTCATGGCTAGACTTCCTCATGAAGATCAAAACGGATTTGATATTTTGCAAAAAGACTCTCGTGCACGTTTTGAACCCAAACTTCTTTCATATTGGATGGTCTTACCATTTGCAAGCATCTATTTTAGGAAATAACATATTGTGAGGTTATTGGCCATCCTTCCCTTTTCCTTTCTAACAATGCCTATACTTTCAGACTTGTTAAATGCTAGAACAGGGATAACTGACATGTAATGTTTTGCTAGCTGTGCACTTTGGCATCGTAATCTATTAAATCCCACACTCAAGTGAGGACTTAAAGTATTTCATTGACATGTTATCGTGTGTTGAGCATGTACTTTCAATTACTTGCATGTTCTCCATGATTGTGCAAGTGTTCTTGTCTGATGAATGTTCTTCAGTTTGTTATGGAAGTCTGTGAATCAGGGGCATCATTCTGAGAGGGATATACATGCAAAGCATGGCACTCTAATATTTTTTATTATTTTATTAATACTAAAAAAAAAAGTTTGATAGGTAAAATGTAACTGGACAGCTAGCAACACAAGGAAATTTTCAATTCTGCAGTTGGAATATCATTAGCATTATTCTAACTGCTGGAGTGAAGCTTTCTTGTGTTGCTTCAATTGGAAAACATGAAGATCTCTTTATTTGGAGCGGTAGGATCTGTTGGGCTTCTAGGTGACTGGGAGATTGCCCCTATATTCTGAAGATACAACGATTAAAATGAAATTTCAAACGCCCTCTTTAATATCAATATCATTAAAGATATATCGCTCAACTTTTTTTGATTGCTTTGGCAGCATTATACTCTACATTATATCATGGGAAGTGGTTGTTCAGGTCTTTATCATGCACTAGTTTCTATATCTCTTGTTCCTCTCTTTTTGGTCGGATTTTAGTAAGCCTAGCAAGAAACAGCTCTCATTGAAAAACATAAATTAAGTATGTGTTGCACACATGGTTATCTTTTCCAGATATTTGACAATTGACTTGCTCTCCTTTCAGCCTACGATCACAGGAGAGATCCAGTCACCAATTGGTCCTGCTACTGTGGAATTTATTGATCCACGTGACCCTGTGGTGGTTGGTTTTTTTTATCTCTCTGTTCCCTTTTTTTTTTCAAAAAATTGTATCTTAGATCTTAGATAATTTATTAGAAACAGCAATATGGTTAGCTGGTCCCTTGTTTTTGAATTTTTCCTTGCCATTCATAGTTTGTTAATCAAGCATTCTCTTGTGCATGTATTGCTTTCAAACTAGCAGGTCATTCCCATCTTGAGAGCTGGTCTTGCTCTAGCTGAGCATGCTCCATCCGTTTTGCCAGCAACAAAAACTTACCACCTGGGTAAGGAGAGGTTCCTTTATTTGGAATTGTTTAGGCTCCTAATATTATGATAGCTTGATGATGCATCCTGTGTTAACACTTATGGCTCTCCAGATTAATGCTCTGTGATACTGTTCTGTCATATGCATATTGATCATGATAAACTTCTATACTTGCTATTTAGAAATTTTTTGTGATGATGATATTGGGTTTTATGATCTAAGTAAACCAGATTAGATTTGGACTCCTTCAAAATACCAGTCTTAGTTTTGTTCTTTGTTCAGTTATTCTGAAATGGAGATGTTACTTGTGATATTGGTTTAAATAAAAAAGCTAGTGAAAATTGGCTGACAGTCAGCTTGATGGTTATGATGATGGAAATAGTATAAAAGCTAAATGTTAAACCTCTTTAGTTTCATAATAGTATTTGGTCTATACGTAATGTCTTCTTTTTGGAAATGAAGGCGTGCGTAGGGATGAGGAAACGCTACAGCCCTCTGTATATCTGAACAAGTAAGAGCATATTTTCCTTGCCTTTTCTCTTATACTGTAAAGTTTGAAAATATTTCTGTATTATCTTGTTCTAGCGGTGTCAACTGGAAAGTTCAAGACTTGAAAACCTAGTAACTTGATTGTACTTATTCATTATACAAGGATAGAGGACATAGGAGGATTGAAAGTTTCTTTGACTGGGTTATTTGAATTCACCTTGCAATAAACTCCTCTTACTATTTCAAAAAATTAAGCTTATCAGTGTCTTTCTTTGTTTAACTTAGTGTCGAACTTTATTTACCTGTTTATTTGTTCCAATTGCTATCAGTTAATTATTGTTTTCATTTTGTTAACAGGCAAGTTCTTGCTTGTTTTGCTAATTTAATAAAATTTCTACCAGAATACCATCACAGCAATTTCACTGTGTCCCATTGGTTATAGCTCCATTATCTTATTTTGCTGATTGAAGACATATCCTCATTTGCAATGCTTGTATTGTTTCAGTGGTGGCATCAGAATATCTTGAAGCTCGACAACTAGTTAGCATTGAGTTGTCTATTAACCATGCAGGTGATTGAGCAAAACCTCACCCCAGCCCTTGGCCATTGTCCTTGGCTGGCATACTTCCCTAACCGTGTAATATTTGTTGTTTTATGCTATCAATGTGAAGCTGAATTAAATGGGGAGACTTAAGAAAAACTTTCATGCAACATCTTCGCAATTAGGATGGTAGCTGGGTTGTTTGTCAAAGGACATGAGGAAAGAAAGGGAAGACCTGAAGAAAACCTGAGTGCAAGGCATGATTCAAGGATTAGGGAAACTCAGTTGAATAAATAACATGTTAGGAATAAAGTAAATGGTAAAATAAATGAACAGCACTTGTTCGTTGTTGATTGATTCATGGTTTTTACTTTGTGATTTATTTATATATAAATTTATTGTTACTTAGATTAAATAGTTTGATGTTCTTCTGTCATACGACAATGTCAAGTTGCCTCTATGTTTTTCAGAAAGGGACAGCTGAGTTTTCTCATCATGTCTGTTTTATTTGGTTATTTATTTTCTGTGTTCCTTGATGCTGTGTAGCAGTATCATGCATTATCCTGTCAAATTTGGCAGTAGGTGGTTCTGCAAATAATAGCGGTATATGGTATTACTAACTCACAAACTTTGTTCTGGTATAGTGATGTATTTATATCCCTTCACTCATTTACCGCAGCTTGCCTGATAGATTTCCAGAGGGATCTCGTATGGTTGTTGTTGACCCTATGCTTGCAACCGGTAAGTTTTTTTACTGATGTAAATTCTTTCTAAACATTCTGGTTGAAATTTTTGATTGTGGCAATTTCCATTAGAATCATAACAATTTGATTCTAGTTCTGTGGTATTTGTTCTTGTTTCTGATGCTGAGATCAAATTAAAGCATACTATTAGATTGTTTTACTTCTATCTAAACTAATGTACTACAGTTAGTGGCATTACACTGATTTCATATAATTTGTTCCCTTTGCTCTCGATATAGTAAAGAAGCTCCTTTTCTGGAACCTTTGCAATGTTATATTTTGCTGCATCAACTCAAACCAAATTATCATGATTTTCTTTATAGTTTCAACGGTTCCAAATTACATTTGTCTCTGAGGTTCTGCATGGTGAGGGCATGTAATAAGCAAGTTGAATCCTTAACTTTCTTTTTCTTTGGTTAAACCCTTCTACCATCTCTTCCTATTGATTGGTATCAATAGTCTAGTACTGTAACATGTAAATTTAGGCAGATCTGTGGAAAAAGAGTTATAGCTATGAATTATAGCTATGGAGGTACATAGCTATAAATTCTGGTTGAGCCTCCATGGACTTTTGCTCTAGTTAAAAATATGTTCCTCATTAATGGCAAACTTTATCAAATCAGAAGAAAGCACTTCATTTATTTCCCTTTTTCTTTGGAAAATTTTCACTAAATAGAGCAATGGAGCATACATGAACATTCCTGGCTTTATTTAAATGATAGATATTATATCTAAAACTACATTTTTCTGACCAATACTTTTATTTGTAGGACAGTTATAATTCAACCAGAAGCAGTTATCACTCACAGTTAGAAAAATTACATTCGGTGAACATTTTGTTAGGACACCGCATTTCATTGTTTTATGATTGTTAGAGAAGCTGGCAATGCACTAACGTATTTCAGTCCTTCAAAATTT
Organism: Cocos nucifera; assembly: GCA_006176705.1. NCBI lineage: Eukaryota > Viridiplantae > Streptophyta > Magnoliopsida > Arecales > Arecaceae > Cocos > Cocos nucifera. The sequence goes on from QRFJ01000019.1 coordinate 1,833,345, forward strand.
AGAAACATTTAAGACCACGACAATCTCTTTAGTTGAGGGGTGAAAACTTTTGGAGTTATCATTAAAGGAGAGTGGGAAGACTGCTATCTTATTTGTGCAATTTTGAGCATACTTCTTTTTCGATTTGTACAATTAATCATCGATATGATCATGATCATTATCACTGTAAACCAGTCCTTTCAATCAAAATGGGATCAGAGTTGGTGCCTATCCTTTTCTCTAATGGTAGTAAATTTAGCCTTTGAAAAAGGGTATGGAAAAAAAAATGAAAAAACTTGCTTGCATCCCTTAGGTGGATCCAGATATTGAATAGCCTAAGTTTTTTTTCTGTCAGCATAACATATACAGAAAAATAATATTTTACTTGCATGGGTGGTGATAAATTTATTTAATTTGGGTTCAATTTCTGGATCCAGCTGGCATATCCATATGTTGATTTGCTAAAGATAGGATTTGGTGCAGAGCTTGTTTAGCGACATAATGCTAACCTAGGTGTTTCCCTGAATTTCAGGTGGCACAATAGTTGCAGCTATTGAGTTGTTGAAGGATCGTGGCGTTGACAGCAAGCAAATAAAAGTTGTAAGTGCACCAAAACATCCTTTCAGGCCACTTCCACATATTCTATACATCTTATTTCTTCGTACAAATCCCATTTTCCACTGTAGATATCTGCTGTTGCTTCCCCGCCAGCATTGCAGAAGCTCAGCAAGAAGTTCTCAGGGTAAGTTAAATGCGTGCTTGCCTGCTTGTCACACTATTCTGGGCTAGTTGTTTATCAAACTGATGCTGGTTGTGTTTTCAGCCTTCGTGTATATGCGGGAATAATAGACCCAGTTCTGAATGAGAAAGGGTATAGTCCTCTGATCAGTTTATGCATGTCAAAGCAATTAGACACATGCTCGCACTCACAGCACGAGAAGCAGGCTTCACTCATACACGCAGAGAGTATAAAATTTGTCTTGCATTAACATCTTAGCGTACATGCATTGCCAGGTTCATAGTCCCAGGGTTGGGAGATGCTGGGGACCGCAGCTTTGGTACCTGAGACTTTGCATGCCTTCGATGTAGCTTCTTTTTTCTTTCCAGGAAATCGGAGACTTTGAGCATGGTTTCTGCCAGTTTTTAACGTGGAGCATTTGCAAAATCTTTGTCGGTGCTCCTTTGGCGATTCTTGTTGGTTTTCTTTGGTGTCGGCCGAATTTTTCCCCTCAATCACCTCTTAAGGTGGCATGTAAAAGTTTACTTGCAGACTGCTTGGAACGTGATTCCTCATTTGCCATTTATGAGACATGAGATGTTTTAGGAACTCAAAAAATTCATAAATTTTATGGATGGTGGTGTGCTTGTTATTTAGGTAGACTATCATTTTTAGGCTTTAAGAATAGGTAAGGTTGTGTATATGAAAGAAAATCTCCTCACTTTAACCAAGAAATGTTGGAATAATTGTTTGATTATTAGTGAACATTCAATATCAATGTCAAACTCGAGGCAGGAGTACCAGGGATTAGAGGGATGAGGTGTTAGCGCGTGACATCATGCTCAAATCAACCAAAAATTTTTCAGCCTTCTGAGGCCGTGATGGATATCTTCTATTCTAACTGCTGAGATGTTCAAGGCATGTGGCATGAGCTCAAATACTGAGTAAAATTGTTATCACCTCGTTGCCAGGGTACTTCTGTCAGTGCGTGCCGTGGCATATGACCTGAGCAATGTGATTCTTGAAAGGTTTATGTTTGATATCATAATCTTGAAATCATAATATATGCCTTCACAATGCAAAACCAGCGGCAAGAAAACAACCATGTACCAAATCAGACAACGGAATAAGATGAAATCAAACGTATGGTGATGAACAAATTAGTCAAAGGTCATATTAATTTGGATGATATTTTGTAAAATTTAAAACTGAAGTACCATACAAATCAAATCAATAAAAATGATGTTCTATTTTAGTCTTCAAAAATAAGAGATGAAAACCATAGATAAAAGAGTCTAAAATAAGAATGATCATGCGTACACAGATTGTAATGAGAATATTAATTTTGATTATACGTAATTAGGGGGGAGCAATTATATGTTTAGCAAAAGATCCACTTAATTAATATAAGTTATAATAAATATCAAGAAGATACCAAGACACAAATCGGAAAGGGAAATATCCTAGAAGTTTTTTTTTTTTTTGTCTATTATTCATGTATGGTTTTTTTCCCATCTTCTTGGAACCTCATAAAATATACAGCAATTTTATAAGAACTAATTTAATCAAAATTTCTCTTTGAAAATGTGTAGAGTACATTTAAAATATTTTTATTTTCTAGCATGATTTAATTAAACATATCAAATGTAAGCATATCCTACATCAAGTGTATAGAACATTACGAAATTGATTAGAAAAAGAAGAAAAAAGCAGGCCGGTGCATTTAATATTATCATTAACAAGATAAAACTCATGTATTAAATAAATCAATGTATCGATTAATTATATATTATAAGATAGTAATTTCTAATCACTTGGCATGTGGATATTAGTACAAATAATGAAATTTAAATTATTCTCATATTCTACATTATTATTAATAGAATGTGAACTATATATTAACTAAATTAATAGGACAAAAAAGAGTTGATACTAAAAATATAAATAAATAATTATAGATTTTAGAACAATGGCCTTTAATTTGTTATAAAAATATTATAAAAACTACAAAAAGAACTCATATAATATTTAAAATAAATATATCTAAAACTCATAATTTATTAATTTAATATAATAATTATATAATAAAAATATAACAAATAAATATTTTTTGATTTGTTATAAGAACATATTTAATGTTATATTATATATTTATAATTTAGTTTTGACTCAAACTTAAGCTAATTAGCACATTCTAATCTTGAAAGTTAGTATAATTTAGCAAGCACATATATAATTTATTTCATGGTCTCAGGTAATACTTATCGTACCATTATAACAAAATTTTGACAAGCCTATGCGCTATTTTAAATATAATTTATTATTTTTTTATATTATTTTAAAAGATAATAAGAAAATAGATTAAAAAAAATTACATTCAGGCATCGTGCCGGCTTGGATGTACGCTGCAGGTAGTTTCGTATGTCGATGTGACATCGGAACGGGCCCGGCCAAGGGGCACGTCGGCAGGGACACGGTAGCGGCTTCGGGATTCCACACAGATCACGGGGCGAAACCGGGACAAGGACCAGTCACGTCGCGTTGCGCACCTGGCCTGCGAGTTCCCACCCTACAAGTCGCACTCCACAATAAGTCAGTCACGTATCGTGAGCTGCCGCCGCCTCCCACCCCCAGCTACCGGTAATATATAGACGGGTCAAAAAGAAAGCGCCGGAGTGGGGGAAGGAGGGGAAAGCACAGCTGAAAGAAAAAAGAGAGAAAGGGGTCTCTGCTATCTTCTCCTCCGCTTATTCAACATCGCTCTCTCGGCTGCCATGGATCCCACTCGAGCTTTCGTCAAGGACGTCAAGCGCGTTATAATCAAGGTTCGTCTGTCATTCTTTCTCTTACCCCTCTTTAATCTTCCTCTTCGTCTTTGGTCGATCCTTTTTTCAAGAACCCTAATTTTTTTTCTTTCTTTATTCCATTCTTTTTTTTTTTTTTCTATCGTTCTTTCTTAATGAACCAAGAACCCCAGTTTATGGACTGCAAGAAGCGTGAATGGATTGTCTGTCAAGCATGGGGGTGGTTCATTCTAACTTGCCCTGTTTTATCTTTTCTTTCGAGTTAATGGATTGCTATTATTTTCTACGTTGTAGTTGTTTTTTGTTCAAATTTCTGAGTTCACGCTCCTGATTTTTTTTCGATGACGCTGTGATTTTTGTTTACTTCCCTGATACTCACTTTTCTTGATCCCCCCACCCCCCCCCCCCCCCCCGGCCACCCAAAGAAAGCAGTGAATCTTGTTCTTTACTAGAATGCAGTAATTTTTTAAAAATTTTCTGAAACTTAAGTTCTTGTTCTTTTCTAGAATGAAATGATTCTTGTTTTCTTATGTTCTCCTTGCTTGCTGTCTTCTATAATGTTTTTTTTTTTTTAATGGTCCGATGGACACGTTCTTGGTTTATTTCAGCTACTTATTATTAATTGAAGTATTATTTCATTGATTTATAGTTTTGGATCTGTTCTACTGAAGCATATATTGATGGTCTTGAACTTGAATCTGGGCTTCCGATCAGAACTTAGGTACTTCTTGTTTATAGACCTTGTCCCAGTCCCTTCATGGCTTCAACAATATCCTTCTGATGTCTTTCAAGTCAGAATATCCCCTCTCTGTCCCAAATTCTTTCAAGTCCTAGTAAATTCTCTCGCAAATTTATATTTAGCAGTGCAAATGATATTTAATGAATGGAAAATTTGGAACTCCAAATCGCATTAATTAAAAATCTATTAAGTTTATTCTTATATGGTCTTTTTGGAAAAAAAAAGGAACAAGTTACTATATATTGTCTGATAGCAGATTGACTTTGTTATACATATACATCTTATAGGTGGGTACTGCTGTTGTCACTAGAACTGATGGGAGACTGGCTCTGGGAAGACTTGGAGCTCTTTGTGAACAGGTATGCTCGGACCGTCCCATGGCCAATGTCCCTTTCCCTTTTATTGCAAACACTATGGTAGTGCAAGATTCAAACTTTAGATACTCTTCTTATTGAAATGAGACATTTCTAGGTTAAAGAACTAAATTCTCGAGGCTTTGAAGTTATTTTGGTCACTTCAGGTGCAGTGGGTGTTGGCCGGCAAAGGCTTAGATACAGGAGACTGCTTAACAGCAGGTTGATACATCTCCTTGTTTTTAAGTAAAGCAAGCATTTTTGGAACTCATGATGCCCTCATCTTTAATTTTTTTCAACAAAGAATTTTCTCTCCAACTAAGCTACTTATATTCTAAGTTCTGCTTGTTCAAATTCAGTGAATAACTAGTTTTGCAGCTTTGCTGATCTCCAAAAACCACAATTAGAACTGGATGGAAAGGCTTGTGCTGCTGCTGGTCAGAGTGGCCTAATGGCTCTGTACGATGCCTTATTTAGTCAGGTGTGCTTTTGATCTACCAACCTTTTACAGCACATGTTGCTTGTTGTCCACTATTGATTGGATATCTTTTTTTTGTTTACATGTCACCCTAGTTTCTCATAAACTTCATTACAAATTCTTAATGCAGCTAGATGTGCAATCCTCTCAACTCCTTGTGACCGATAGTGAGTTTAAGCATCCAGATTTTAGGATGCAGCTTATTCAAACCGTGAATTCATTGTTAGCTCTTAGAGTTATTCCTGTCTTCAATGAAAATGATGCCATCAGCACTAGGAAAGCTCCATACGAGGTGTGCTTTTCTTGTAAACCTTGAATCTGATCAAGTTGAATTCTGGCAGCTTTTTTATAATATTTTGCTGATGTAATTAATTGCTGTGTATAACTTATTGCTGTCTTCAATTTTACATATACATACACGGACGCACATTGCCAGATGGTGGTAAGTGGTTAACTTTCCTGTATACTTTTTAGGGACAACTAATATGGCAGCTTATTCTTTGTTATGCGTATTACAATATCTATATAAAAGGATGCAGATCTGTTATCTTTAAAGATGTAATGCTTCTTACAAGCCTGTACACAGATTGTAGATACTGAGTTCTGCATAAGTTGGGAGGAGTTGATTTATATTATTATAATGCCAATCATCAGGGTTTGGACTCCAACCCCAAGTTCGGCTCTACTTTGTTTTGTTTTTGTTTCTTTCTTTTACCAAATAACTCCACCAGTGGAGCCTATATGGAATTAATTTAAAAAGAGGAAGTTAAAGTATCCTCTTATGTGGCCATGCATGAAAATAATAAAGGCATTGGCTGGCTTTATTGGTTGTGACTCTCATCTGATGGTTGATTTAGATGGATAGGGAATTTCATTCAGGTGTACTTGGCTAAACTAGGACTCCAGACATTCTGATCTTCCAGGAGAGTTCGGCTAAGAAAAAGCTCGAAAGGAGTTCGGCCGGCTGAAGGGATGGCTGCTTGAGGAGTTCGATCGAGGGTGATCGTTTGGCCGCTGAGAGTCCGAAGGAGCTCAGTCGGTTGAGCAGTTCGACTGACTGCAGGAGTTGGCTAAGATCCATCCGTTGAAGCTCTTCTATGGCTACTGGTTGCATTAGACTGAGCATCGAACTAGACTTAATAGGAGCGGGATTTATCCCCAATAATAGTCCCCACTTTCGAGTTGAAATTCGAAGGAAGAGAGTGAGAAATGGTGACTGCCAAAGTCTTCTTTTTGGCTCCGTGCTGTTCGGATCAAAGCTCGGGGGAGATCTCATCTCCAACTAAAGTTGAAGTTCGGGGGATATCCCATCTCCAACCGAGGTTGAGGTAGGCCTCATCTCCTGCGATCAAGGTCGGAGGTTGAGCTCCTCGGGGGTGATATTGTCTTCAGCAGCCGAGGCTGACTCGGGGAAGGTCTCCAGCCATGGTTTAACACGGATGCTCGGGAGAGATCTGATCTCTGACCGAGGTTGACATGGTCAATCGGAAGAGATCTTATCTCTGAACGAGGTTGTCTCCGAGCTTATCTCTGTCCGAGGTTGTTGTGGGCTGAGGTAGTCACGGTTGGTCGGAAGAGATCTTATCTCTGGCCAAGATATTGATGCGGTGCTCGGAGAAGATATTATCTCCTACGATCGAGCTTGTCTCGAGAGAGATCTTATCTCCTACAGCCGAGGTTGCCTCGGAGGAGATCTTATCTCCTGCGGTCGAGATTGATGCGAGCGCTCGGGAGAGATCTTATCTCCTACAATCGAGGTTGCGAGGTTCTTCTCGAAAGAGATCTTATCTCTGGCCAAGGTTGAACTTTGCTCGATTAGGATAGATTCTCCTCTTGTTCCTAATGGGCTGTGGGTTCGGACTTTGCTCGCGTTAGGATGAGTTCTCCTCCTGTTTCTAACGGGCCGCTCGCATTAGGATGAGGTTCTCCTCCTATTCCTAACGGGCTGTGGGGGCACATAATGGCGGACTTGAACTTTGCTCGCGTTA
>QRFJ01000019.1:1840413-1936058 GCA_006176705.1 Cocos nucifera
TTTTACCAAATAACTCCACCAGTGGAGCCTATATGGAATTAATTTAAAAAGAGGAAGTTAAAGTATCCTCTTATGTGGCCATGCATGAAAATAATAAAGGCATTGGCTGGCTTTATTGGTTGTGACTCTCATCTGATGGTTGATTTAGATGGATAGGGAATTTCATTCAGGTGTACTTGGCTAAACTAGGACTCCAGACATTCTGATCTTCGCATTCATGTGCATCGCACATAGAGGATTCTAGTATTACTGAAATAGATGTCATTAAAATGCAGCAATGGGATCAGAAGTGCAGATCAATCAGGAAATATAGTAACAGGGAATGAGGAATTTTAGATAGTGATTACATTTTTAAGGTAAAGAAGGCTTTTAGACTTTAAGAGATATTTGGGTGGAAAGACAGAGTTGGCTATTAGCTTTATCTGGATCATGTCTCATCATTAAATTTGAGAATACCTACCAAGGCATATTTATGTAAGCTCCTTTTTCTTTTCCTTTCCAAAATCTAAATACTTATTTAGTCATCTAGACTTGTGATTACTTAGCCTATGTCTTGAAAGGATGAGGGAGAGTGATTTGTCCATTGGAGATGGGGAGCTTGTGAGATGTTCACCATTAGGTGTTCTCTGGATGAAATATAAAAGATAAATGATCCTAAGTAAAAAGTGCTGTAGCTTCGTGAGTGTGGAATATCATTACAATATATACTGAGACCTAACCAAGTTCTTGTTTCTTGAAAGAGTCAATGGCTTATAGGCTTTCCACCATTGTGTGTACTTTTCTTGATGTAATTTTTGTAATTTAAGAAGATAGAAAGGTTGACCCATTAGGTCAAGCAAACATTTATGCTGCTTCAGATGTCAACCCTCAAATAAGGTAGTCGGCTAACTAGCATTTAAGCTTATCAGGGGTTTTCTTTTGTACCTCCATACCCAATGAGGAGAAACCACTAGGTTTTGTGGTGGTCTGAAGCCACTTGACTAGTCGTGCCAGGGGGTTCACCACTGGCCACAATTATACTCTGGGGGTTATGTTTGGAAGTCTCAATTCTTCCTTTTTGCTGTTTCCAGAATTCATACTTTGTCGGAGGGGCCGTGTAATTTAGAAAATAATATGTTAGCATCTATCTGTTAATGTAAGTTTATCATCATTATAAGTTATTATTATTTTTTATTGACACATGCAGGGAACTTGCTATCACAAGATTAAGTTGATATGCCCATGTCAATTTAACGAAGCCATAGGGCATGCCTAGATTCAGTTGGTTGTGAATGAAAACCAGTTGCTCCTCTCTTTGCTATTGTAGTGTTCTACACCAGAAAATGTGATGTTATCTCTCCGTTTGTCCATCTGAGAAACCAAAGATTGCTTCTTTCTTGCATGGATTTAAATTGCAACCATAAACTTCATGTCCTAGATTTATCATTTTAGGATTTGTTGTTAGTTCTTTTCTTGGCCAAAGTTCCCTCACTGAGATTTTAATAGCAGCTTCCTACAAGATCTAATTAATTGACAGTCGTCATTTAATTTTCATGACTAGAATTGTGCTATAGAGCCACACCATGAGGATGGGAGAAGGCTAGAACGATGATTGTTGGTGCAGAATTTGGTTGACGCTGGATCGAGCTGGAGTGGAGGAAGAGGTCGCCGTCGGTGACCTGCAAAACAAAGTCCCGTTCGGAGTCGGTGGTGGTGGCTTCGGCAGGACCCTCCGACGATCAAGCAGCTCTTCTGGTCAACAATAATGGAGTGCTCAGGCAAGAATTCAACAGAGATTCGGCAAGGAGAAGAGAGCTTAGAGAAAACGTATTTGGAGGGTCCCTTTTATAGACGGAGCCTGTAGCAGACTGATAGTGACGGCCGTAATCATCTGGTAGTGGGCCGCTCGGGGCCACGTGGAGTTTGTTACGGAGAGAGGTGTCCGTTGCCATGATGTGGCCGTTCGTTGAGATTTAATAATTGAAGTTCGGAGGAAGTAGGCGTTGGTTGTGGTGAAGAGCTTTGACATACATCAATTCCAGAGGAGTTCGGACTCCTAAAGAAAACTTGATTGAAGGAGAAATCCGGAAGAAGTTCAGCTCCTGGAGGAATCAGACTGAAGAAGTCCGAAAGAAATTCGGTTCCTGGAGGAACTGGACTGAAGGAGAAATCCGGAAGGAATTCGGCTCCTGGAGGAATCCGAATGAAGGAAAAATCTGGGAGTTCGGCTCCTATAGAAATTCGATCGAAGGAGAGATCCAAAAGGAGTTTGGCTCCTGTAGAAATCTGACTGAACGAGAAGTCCGGAAGGAGTTCGGCTCCTGTAGAAATCCGACTGAAAGAAAAATTCGAAAGGATTCGGTCCTGTAGAAATCCGACTGAAGGAGAAGTTCGAAAGGAGTTGCGCTCCTGGAGGCACTTGACTGAAGGAAAAATCTGAAGGAGTTCGGCTCCTGTAGAAATTCAACTGAGGAAGAAGTCCTGGAGGAATTCGATCCCTGTAGAAATCCGACTGAAAGAGGGATCCGGAAGAAGTTCGACTTCTGGAGGAATCCGAATGAAGGAGAAATATGGGAGGAATTCGGCTCCTGTAGGAATTCGACTAAAAGAGAGGTCCGAAAGGAGTTCGGCTCCTATAGAAATTCGACTGAAGGAGAAGTCCGGAAGGAGTTCGGCTCCTGTAGAAACTTGACTGAAGGAGTCCGGAAGGAGTTTGGCTGGGGTTCGGCCGCTGAGGAGTTCAGCTAAGGTTTGGCCGCTGGAGGAGTTCGATTGGGATCCAGCCGTTGGAGGAGAATTCTCGATTGAAGCTCTTCCGTGATCATCGATTGCATTAGGCTAAGCATCAGACTGGACTTCGGCGGGAGCGGAATTTATTCCCAACAATAGTCCCCCCACTTCCGAGTTCGAAATTCGAAGGAAGGGAGTATAAAAAAGATGACTGCCGAAGTTTTTTTCTGGGTTCTACACCATTGAGATTGAAGCTCGGGGGGAGATCTTATTTCCAGCCGAGGTTGACGGAGATTTTATCTCCTATTGATGCAGACGTTGAAGCTCGGGGGAAATCTTATCTCCAATCAAGGTTGAAGTTGAAGTTGAAGGAGATTTTATCTCCTCTTGACGTAGAAGCTCGGGGAAGATCTTATCTCAGCCGAGGTTGAAGGAGATCTTATCTCCTGTTGACGTAGAAGCTCGGGGGAGATCTTATCTTCAGCACGAGGTTGAAGAAGATCTTACTTTCTGTTGACGTAGACGTTGAAGCTCGGAGGAGATTTTATCTCCAGCCGAAGTTGAAGTTGAAGTAGAAGTTAAAGGAGATCCTATCTCCTGTTGACGTAGAAGTTTGGGAAAGATCTTATCTCCAGCCGAGGTTTGAAGTGAAAGTTGAAGAGATCTTATCTTTCTATTGATGTAGAAGTTCGGAGGAGATCTTATCTTAGTCGAGGTTGAAGAAGATCTTATGTCCTGTTGACGTAGAAGCTCGGGGGAGATCTTATCTCCAGCCGAGTTGAGAAAGATCTTATCTCTGTTGATGTAGAGCTTGAGAGATCTTATCTCCAGCCGAGGTTGAAGGAGATTTTTATCCCTGTTGACGTAGATGTTGAAGTTCGGAGGAGATCTTATCTCAGCCGAGTTGAAGGAGAGTTAAGGAGATCTTAACTCCTGTTGACGTAAAAGCTCGGGGAAGATCTTATCTCCAATCGAGATTGAAGGAGATCTTATCTCCTATTAACGTAGAAGTTCGGGGGAGATCTTATCTCCAGTCGAGGTTGATGTGAAGTTGAAGGAGATTTTATCTTCTGTTGACGTAGAAGCTCGAAGGAGATTTTATCTTCAGTCGGGGTTGAAGGAGATCTTATCTCCTGTTAACGTAGACGTTGAAGCTCGGAAGAGATCTTATCTTCAGCTGAGGTTAAAGAAGATCTTATCTTCTGTTGTTGTCGGGCATAATGGGGCCGTTGTCGGGGTCTCTCCTCTCATCCCGTCTAAATTGAACAAGGCCTTCGACTTTGCTCACGTTAGGATGAGATTTTTCTCATATTCTTAATGGGTTGTAGGGACGCATAAGGGCCGTTGTCAGGGCCTCTCCCTCTATCTCGTCTAAAATGAACGAGCCTTGACTTGCTCGCGTTAGGATGAGGTTCTCCTCCATTCCTAACGGGCTGTGGGGGCGCATTAAGGGCCGTTGTCAGAGCCTCTCCCCCATCTCGTCTAAAATGAACGAGGCTTTCGACTTTGCTCGCGTTAAGACGAGATTCTCTTCTGTTCCAACGGATTGTGGGGGCACATAAGGGCCGTTGTGAGGCCTCTCTCCCATCTCGTCTAAAATGAATGAGGCCTTATCTCTCTCTAAAACAAGATTCTCCTCCTATTCCTAATGGGCTGTGGGTTCGACTTTACTTGCGTTAGGATGAGGTTCTCCTCCTGTTCCTAATGGGCTACTCGCATTAGGACGAGGTTCTCCTCCAGTTCCTAACGAGCTATGGGGGCACATAAGGATCATTATCAGGGTCTCTCCTTCCATCCCATCCTTCGTGAATGGAGCCTTCGACTTTGCTCACATTAGGACGAGGTTCTCCTCCTGTTTCTAACGGACTGCTCGCGTTAGGATGAGGTTTTTTCCTCCTTTTTCTAACGGACTATAGGAGCACATAAGGGCCGTTGTCAGGGCCTCTCCCCCATCCCATCCTTTATGAACGGAGCCTTTAACTTTGCTCGAATTAGGACGAGGTTCTCCTTCTATTTCTAACAGACAGCGGACGAGGATCTTCGAAGCTCGAGAGAAATCTTATCTCTAGCTGAGGTTGTCAGCGGTCGCTCGAGAGAGATCTTATCTCTAACCATGGTTGACTCGATCGCTCGGAAGAGATCTTATCTCTAGTCGAGGTTGTCCTTGGTCGCTCGGAAGAGATCTTATCTCTAGTCGAGGTTGTCAGCAGTCGCTCGGAAGAGATCTTATCTCTAGCCGAGCTTGACATCGATCGCTCGAAAGAGATCTTATCTCTAACCGAGGTTGACTCGATCGCTCAAGAGAGATCTTATCTCTAGCCGAGGTTATCCTCGATCGCTCGGAAGAGATCTTTCTCTGGCCAAGGTTGTCTCGATCGTTCGGAAGAGATCTTATCTCTAGTCGAGGTTGTCATCGATCGCTCGGGAGAGATCTTATCTCTGGCTGAGGTTGACTCGATCGCTCAAGAGAGATCTTATCTCTAGTCGAGGTTGTCATCAGTCGCTCGAGATCTTATCTCTAGCCGAGGTTGTCATCGATCGCTCGGAAAGAGATCTTATCTCTGGCCGAGGTTGACTCGATCACTCGAGAGAGATCTTATCTCTAGTCAAGGTTGTCATCGGTCGCTCGGGAGAGATCTTATCTCTGATCGAGGTTGACTCGGTCGCTCGGAAGAGATCTTATCTCTGGCCGAGGTTGACTTGATCACTCGGAAGAGATCTTATCTCTAGCCGAGGTTGTCAGCGATCGCTCGAAAGAGATCTTATCTCTAGCCGAGGTTGATGGTCTTTGACCTGCTCATGTTAGGACGAGATTTTTCTCCTGTTCCTAACACAGTGACTGACTGCTTCTTCCCTATCATTGTATAGTTTTTGTATCCAGACACAATATTATTTGTTAGGAGAGAATTTTACCGAGAAAAAGTTACTCGCAGCATATCTCCATTTTAGGATCGTGGGGGCATTGTTCGTCCGGGTTCCCTTGGGCAGCAAGGCCTGGGTCGGACGACCTCCTCTATCTCGTGCTGGCCTTCTTAATTTGGAGCAAGCTTCTCCTGGCTTTGTCGCTGGGAGACGATGAGTCACCAATGTACCAAGCTCCTCCTAGGGATAACGTTGATGATGCCGTGAGGTGGCCGACCTCCATGTCATTTCTGGCTATGGTAGCGCCCTTGGCCGATCTTCTCCTTTAGGCTGGCATCGGAGGAATTTACTCAGCCGCCCCTTTCTGACGAGCTTCTCAATTTTGTCTCGAAGCTGAATGTATTTCTCAGTGTCTTGACCGTGGTTGCGCATGTTTGGGGGAGACCGTAGTCCTTTTGGCCTTGGCAGCTCTTTCTTAACCTTCGTGAGAATTCGAGTTCGAGGGGCATCGAGGGGGGCGTAGTCGCAGAACCTTTCGAGAGGAGGACTTCTTCGCGCCCTTCTGTCGGGACTTCTTTGGTGGCGAGCTTGAAAAGTTTGGGCCTTGCTTGCTCTGGGGAGGTTGTGAGTGCGGCCAAACTTTCTGTGGAATCTTCTGTGGGAGAACTTCATGCCCCTTTGTCGGCGCTTCCTTGGAGTCATACTCGAGAGGGAGTTCGGCCTTGCTTGCATCGAACTTTATTCCAATGATGAGCTTTGAGGGAGAGTTCGACCTTGCTTCCGTCGAACTTCATTCTGATGATAAGCTTCGAGGGAGAGTTCGGCCTCGCTTGCGCCGAAGTTCATTTCACTTTTCCGCGAAATCTTCCGCGGGAGAACTTCATGCCCCTTTGTTAGGGCTTCTTTGATAATGAGCTTCGAAGGGAGCTCGGCCTCGCTTGCATGGGGAGGTCGTGGACGCGGCCGAACTTTCTGTGGAATCTTCTGTGGGAGAACTTCATACCCCTTTGTCGGGGCTTCCTTGGAGTCACACTCGAGAGGGAGTTCGACATCGCTTGCGCCAAACTTCATTCCGATGATGAGCTTCGAGGGGGAGTTCGGTCTTGCTTCCGTCGAACTTCATTCCGTCTCCTTATAAAACCTACGGAAGAACTTCATGTCCCTTTGTCGGGGCTTCCTTAGAGTCATGCTCGAGAGGAAATTCGGCCTCGCTTGCACCGAACTTCATTCCGATGATGAGCTTTGAGGGAGAGTTCGGTCTTGTTGCACCATGGAGGTCGTGGACGCGGTCGAACTTCGTTCCGCCTCCTTACGAAATCTTCTGCAGGAGAAGTCTATGCCCCTCTATCGGGGCTTCCTCGATGATGGGCTCGAGGGGGAGTTTGGCCTCGCTTGCGTCGAACTTTATTCCACTTTTCCGTAAAATCTTTCATGGGAGAACTTCATGCCCCTTTGTCGGGGCTTCCTTAGAGTCATGCTCGAGAGGGAGTTCGGCCTCGTTTGTACCGAACTTCATTCCAATGATGAGCTTTGAGGGGGAGTTCGGCCTCGCTTGCGCTGCCGAACTTTGTTCTGCTTCTGCTGGAGAACTTCTGCTCTCCATTTCTCCTTTCTTAGGATGATTGGTATGCCCGAATACTCTTCCTTAAGGTCGGTTCCTCGCGTCCTCATGGCGGATTTGCTGGCAAAGTCTCCGTCGGAGGTTGTCGCACGGTCAGCATCATCTCAGCGGGGCCACGAACCCAACCAGTAGGTTGAACTGCTCCACGTCTGCGGTGGTTTCGTGTGGAACCTGGGCTGTCGGGGCTGAAATGGGAATAGATGGACCTTGCACGTAGGCCGTCGATCGTTGAGTCGAAGCTCTCATGCGAGGCATTTTCTCTTCGAAAAAAAACTCTAGTAAGAAAGAAGAGAGATCTCTGGAGAGGGAAGAGAAAAATCATCGTCAAGCACTCCTTTAAGAACAAGAGAACCCCGGAGGTTCATGCCCTTCCTCTGGCACCAATCTGTTGACACAGAAACTGATCGTCGTCGAAATCAGCTGGAGCGAAAGTGGACGAGGTGGCCATCAGAGACCTGCAAAACGAAGTCCCGTCCGAAGCCGGTGGGAGGGTGGCTCCGGCAGGACCCTCCGACGATCAAGTCAGCTCTGGCCAACAGGAATGGAGTGCTCAGGGATGATTTTTGCAGAGCTTAAAGTAGAAAAGAACTTAGAGCATAGAGATCAGAGGTTAGCGATTAGAGGATAGCATATCTGGAGGATCCTTTTTATAGGCGGAGCTTGATGGTGATAGTTGTAGTTGTCTGATGGTGGGTCGCTCGAGGCTGCACCGGGTTTGATGTGAAGAGGATGGTGTCGTCAGGTCGAAAGCGACAGCCATGCTGTCCGACAGTGGTGGGCTGCTCGAGGTCTGGCAGAGCCGCTGTAGCATCGCTTGTGGCAGACTGACGGTGATCGTTTGTCCAGCTTTAATAGCCATGGCTCTCAGAAAGTAGGCATTGATCGATGGACTTTGGCATATATCGATTTCAGGAGAGTTCGACCAAGAAAAAGCTCAGAAAGAGTTCGGTCGACTGAAGGGACGATCGCTTGAGGAGTTCGGCTAAGGGACGACCGTTCGGCCGCTGAGAGTCCGAAGGAGCTCGGCCGGCTGAGCAGTTCAGCCTGCTGCAGGAGTTCGGCTAAGATCCGTCCGTTGAAGCTCTTCCGCGGCTACTGGTTGTATTAGGTTGAGCATCGAACTAGACTTCGGTAGGAGCAAGATTTATCCTCAATAATATTTTTTCTAAATTAACTCAAAATATATGTAGTTTGATGTAAGTAGAAACATATTGTGGACTAGACTATGCATTAAAATTTAAATCTTTAGTAAAAGATCTTCTAGTGTCTATAATATACAAAATAAATATATTTTCCATATTCATATTCGCTTTTTGCTTTACTCTCGGCTTTAGTTTCTCAAACACTACCTTTAAGCATATATTGAATATCAGTTATATATCAATTTAAAAAATTATATATTTAATCTTTTTCTTTATCTATTGCTTACACTTGTTTTCATAAACATAAGTGGTTAGAGAATGGATTGGATGTTGTAGGTACTTTTTTTGGTGTTTCTTGTTCATGGACTAGGATGTTGTATGATTAAGGAGGCAGCTTATTAATGATTCAATATATATTTTGCTCCAATCTAATTTAATGCTCCTATAAAATATTAGGCATATTCATGAAATTGATATCTCAATATTAAATCTGTTTTAAAGTTCACTTATTCACTTGGCCAATTGTTGGATGGGTAAGAGATATCCTAAGGACCTAGTATCTCAATAGCTATCGTCTCTAGCTTGAAATAGTATTTAAGATCTAAAACACATGATGAATGAGTAGTTAGCTATTTTTAGACTTGCTCTAATTTTAGAACAATAAGCTACTTCTACTTATATGCCTATTACATAGCA
The DNA here is from genome assembly GCA_006176705.1 of Cocos nucifera. Classification (NCBI taxonomy): domain Eukaryota; kingdom Viridiplantae; phylum Streptophyta; class Magnoliopsida; order Arecales; family Arecaceae; genus Cocos; species Cocos nucifera. Next base: position 1,849,444 of record QRFJ01000019.1, read on the forward strand.
CAATATCTATATGAGTATAGGTGTCAGGTTTAAAGATTAAAGCAGGTGTCGGTGTATATATTGAAGGTCCATAGAAGATATATATATATTTTATTCTAAATATTTTTGAGAGATGTAGATCAAAACTTATAGTATGATTTAACTTTGGATGATCGATCAATCATTAAATCTTTTACCAAAAAATTTAATATAGTATGTCGACTGACTTTCTCTAAATAAGTATTTTGATTAGATTATAACTAAATACTAAATTTTATATTCAATGGATAGGATTAACACCATATCACTTACGAAAAATTACCAAAAATTACTCGTTGACCTTTCCTCCATCCAAAGGTGGTGGGTGAGGCTGGGGTCCATAGTATTTTATATTCAATGGATAGGATTAATTCCATGCAACAATTTTCTTCTCTTCACCGTCCACAGGAACTTAAGGGAATTTATTTATGAACTTGGCTTCAACCAAGATGAGCATTAGCAAGATTAATTAGCTTCTACCAGGCATGTTTTTCCCTTGTGGCCTGCGGCATGTTTTGGTCACAGATCAAACCACTGAAGGTGGAAAGGACGGATGTCCGGAACGTCCCATGTTCAACAATAATTATCCTTTTTATTTATATTTTTTGATCAGTGAAGTGACAACACGACCTACGAATTTTTTTATTTCTAACATGTTACCTCAAAATATATATATATTAACACCACATCACTTACGAAAAAAGCTTACATCTTCTCGCGATGATGTTTAGTTTGCACAGCCTGATTGAAATGTGGCTATCTATTGAGATCATGATTTACTTGTGTTGACATATCGATTCCATCTGATTTCAATAAAATAAATTTTATTTAATTTAATTAAAATTTAAAATAAATATAAATTATTAAAAAATAAAATAAATTTAGATCGAATATAAATAATAATATATACTATCTCGAATCTCACTCTATATACAGAGAAAGAAAGATAGAGGTGGGATAGATTTTTTGGATATCCGATTTATTTCAAATTCTAATAGGATCCACTTAGTATATCCTATAAGAATTTGGAATGAATTTGATATTTATCTCTTAGATACCTACTATCCGAATCACTTATATATAAATATATATGGTCTTAGCCTTAACACCTAAGCAACATCTAAGTTTTTATGTCAGCCGCTCTAAGCCTCCAATTCAACTATGGCTCTTAAGGATGGAAAAAAAATTTTAAAAAAAATTGAGAAAACATAAAAAAAATATCATAAAAAATTTTTAAAAAAATTAAAAGATAAGATATTTTCCTTCATGAATTGATCTTTTTATTCTTTTCATTCTTATTTTTTAATATTTCATTCTCTTTCTCCAGAGATCCATGGAAAAGGAGAGCACTTGAGGGAGATAGGAGGGGTTTCTTAGGTTCCAAGTTTCCTACCCGATTGAGAACCCATGAGGACAAAAAAATAGAAAAAAAATTAAAGGAACAAAGAAAAATTTAAGAAAAATAAAGAAAAAAAAAATTGAAAGATAATATCTTTTCCATCAAAGATTGATCTTTTTTTTAAATTTTTTTTTTTTATTTCATCCTCTTTCTTCAGAGAACTATGAGAAAGGAAAGTACCTAAGGGAGATCGAAGGGATGTTGTGGGAGTTGTGGTGGTGTGAGTTGGTCTCTTGAGATTTTGAGAGCTTAATCTTAATAGAAGCATGATATTTTTAGGATTTGGAGAATTTTGATCTAAAGAATTCTGCTTTGGTTATAAATTTTTTAGTTTATATATGGAGTTCTGTCGGGAGGGCTTGGATACCTGATCGATATATCAATTTTAAATGATGTGTGTTTGAAATTTATGGTAAATATTATAATTAGATTTGGTATGGATTCTAATATGAATAAAATAAAATTTATGAATATCATATCCATTACCATCCTTTTATACACATACATATACATATATATATATATATATATATATATATAAACTCTCGTATGGGAACATCCAACACAAAAATCAAAGCTTTTCCTATTCGACTGCTCCAAGCCTCCCAAGTGAGACTCCCGAGGATGGAAAAAACAACATGAAAAGTTTGACCCCCCACTCTGATTAAGACTTCCACGGGCAAAAAATTAAGGGCCCTCACTTTAAGCCTTTCACCCAAGGATTTTTTTAAAAAATATTATTTTTTAATATTTTATTATGAAATTATTTCTATCTTAAATTTATTTTTGAAAGTAGTATACATATCGAAATCATGGATTCAACCTGCAATTTTACTATCAAGTGGCACCCCCTCGAGCTGACATGGAGGATATGCATAGGCTGATGGAGAAATCGCGGCCTCAGGTCACGATTTCAGTGAAGTCGCATTTTCTGATTATGATTTTGGAGAAATCATGAACTAAGGTCATGATTTTCCTACCATCTAAGCGATCGTGCTCGCTCATGTCCTAATTTTGCGATAGCCTTCAACCCCTATTTGTATCCTAGTATTTGCAATAGCCTTCTCCCCGCCTGCATGAATCCCCCTCTTCGATCTCGGGCATCCGGCCCCATCTGCGACACCTCTGCTCCCATTTTTTCGACACATATCCCCACCCGACACCCCCCTCCCCACTCTCTGATCTTTAGCATTCGGCCCCATCGGCCCCACCTATGGCACCTATGCTCCCATTTTTCAGACATCTTCTCCCCACCCGACTCGCACCCCCTTCTCCATTATTGCGATAGATTTCTCCCCACCGACAACCCCTTTCTTCGATCATCGATCATCTAGCCCCACACTCCTCCACTGTAGTCCTGCACCCAACCTCCTCCCCCCACACTCTTTTGGTCTTCTCTTTTGGGATGTCTGATCTTCTCTCTCCTCATCCTCCTCCTGTAATATGAATAATTGATAAAAATTATTTATACCTTCCTGAAAGTTGGAGAAAAAGGACCATATCACCTCTATTTATATTTTCAATTATCTCTCCCATCATGAGCCCTACTTAAATTAGAGTTCTCCATTCCACTTTGATCAGAAGTATGTCTCTTTAATTAATTAGACTCATTGTAATTGATTCAAGACTTGACCTAATGAGTTAAATCTGACTAAGTGATAATTAGACCATATTAGGAGCAAAATCTAATAGCCATATATAATGATAAATTATATGAATGAATATTTACAAAGTTCCAAACCCTGTTTGCCCTATGGAGCTATTATGACTGCTATTTTTGAGACTTTTGATGATTTTATCAGTTCAAACTCACTGTCAATCATTTCTGAGGCATATGGAATATATATTTATTGATGGGATATGGAAGCATATGTCAGATGTACCTAAAGAAGAAAGTACCAACACAGACTAGCCTAAACATTCTATACAATTCGATAAGTAGTCTTCCAAGCTAATATTTTTGTATGAGACCACTTTGCATGGGGGATAGAGCTAGATGGCAAACTTAGCTTACCAAACAAATTTTTTTGGTAGCAATCAAGAGCTAAAAATTTGCATTACCATTGAACAAAATATAGAAGCTAGTTCAAAATGCATACAAACAAACATATATATAAAGGTACGATTGTAAATGGGTCGGGTTGACCTGTGATCCGATCCAATCCGATCCGATCTATTTTAAAGGACCCATGGAGCCGGATCGGATTTTAAAATTGGACACATTTAATATTTTGGGTTGGGTCTAAGTTTACTGAATTTGGACCCGATCTGACTCGAATTCAATATTAAATCCAACATATAAACTATAAAGTAAATAGAGTGAGATTGGAATTCCAAATGCTCTTATAGCATTAATATTTTTTAAAAATTTTACTCAATTTAACTATGAGATTTTGAGAAATTATTTATAAATTAAGAGCTAAGGCAAGGTAATGTTTATTTTCTTTTGTTATAAATTTTGCATATATTAATTTATCATACGAACTGGATCTGACCAAAATTTGGATTTAAACATAATCTAAATTTTTTTGATTGGGACCGAATTATACATGAATACGATCCGACCCAAATAATCCAATGAAACAACCTTTTTGATTATGGACTTGATCCAATTTTCAATTAGATTGGATCTGGGTTCAACATTAGGACCCGATCAAGAAATCGGATCGAATCAAGGTCACTCATGATTTGATCTAACCCGATCCATTTATACCTCTATATAAAGGTGAAACATACAACCATCAGGAATCTATCAGCTGTTTGATTGAAATAAAAAAGAGTTGCTAGAACCTGCCACCAAAGCTTACCAAATGATTATTGTAACACACTTGTTACATCAAGCAACTTACAGGGTTACAGTTAGTAAAGCCAGTAGTAGGTTATTCACTCCTTACAACAGCACTGGCATTACCAAAAGAGGGACACGTGCTTCAACCTCTTTCTGCTTTCCCTGGCATCCTATTTCTTTTCAATATTACACTAACACTTTTCTCTTTTCATTGGTTTGTCTTCAATAGTAGTTTGATTACCTAATTGGTGAGGAAGAGCATGATATATTAGGTTTATTTTACATTTAACCAGTGTTTTAAAATTTATTTATAAGGTTTGTGCCTTTGATAAATTTTCATATAATATTAGGCTAATTCAGGATAAAATTAAGGTTGAATCTTAGTTTTGTTGTGAATTTATTTGAAACCATTGAGCTATAAAATTATGTCATGACCCCTTTTTCTTCTTATCCATACTTTGTAGATAGTGGCAATCGATATTGAAAAATCATACTATGAGATAGGGCTGCCATTTATTCAAAGAGCAGGTGTTGAAAATAAGATTAATTTCATTGAAGGAGCAGCAATCCCTGTTCTTGATAAAATGATTCAAGAGGTAAGCTTTTACCATATGTCAACTATAATTAAGTATATTACCTTTCTTACTTCACATTAATTTTTTTTATAGTTTGAGTATTGTTAGTAACAATTTGGGCAAGACTATTTGTGTTTTAACTATTCAAAAATAATCTAAATATAGGTTAACCAACATAGATATTAATTGTAAAGTTGATGCATGACTGGAGGACAAAAACTTAAAATTGATGTACACATAAATGTTATATTATGTGAAATTAAGTAAATGTGAGGATATATAGTCATGAAGATATATATTATGTACTAATTATATCTATTGAATCACCTTCACTATGTACTTGACAACTATGAAATAACTTCTAACTTCCCTTTTGTTCACAAGATATGCAAGTTAATGTGAAGAAAACCTCCTTATATAATATGGAATTCTTGGAATAGTTAGATTAGTTAAAAACTCTATATATATTCATTATTGGAGGAGTGTATAACTATTTAATACTCCAATTATATACCTCTTATCTATCTAGTGGACCTTCGTTAGGAATTCACTTGATGTTTAATGATGTAAAATGATAGTTTAAAGAATATTTTCTATTTCATTAGAACATGGTTTTCTAGAGTGCATTGTCAAGTTACTCTAAAACCATCTACATTACTTCAGCACTACTAAGTACAATAACATATTTGTTAGAAAATCATGGAGGATTTCATGCATACATTTTGAATTTTTTTCAAAATAGATTGCAGTAGAAGACATAGATTAAACTATTTAATCTATTTATGCATGTGATCTAATCACTAAATCCTATATCTAAGATCTATGACATATCATGATGCATATATAAATCTAAAAATAAAAACATAGACTGGTATTGATCATATTAATACCTTAGATCTAGAACTATTCTAGAAGCCCTAGTTCGCATCTAGATCAAAAAAGAAATTAGATCTCTTACCTTTGCACTGGTCGAGAGCACTATTATCAAAATCCAATGTTATCCTTTATTGCTTGGAGCTGCACAACATGTCCAATCTTTATGGATAGTCCACACAAGATCGCTACGTAGATCGAATGTTCGTTGAATGAAGATCCACTCGAAGTACTAGCTTCTCGCGGATCCCTCCCAATGGTCAATCTATAAAAATTCTTCGGATCTCTTGGATACTCCAAGAGATGAAGATAAGGGGAAGGATAAAGGAAGAGGGCAAACTTTTGGATCTTCTAAAAATAGAAAAGAAAGGATTCAAAAAAAATCCTAAGAGAAGACACATCTTCTCGTTCAGGACATCAATCATTGATGTTCTAAAAACATCTCCATGCCAGGATAACAGGAGGCCTCCTCTAGAATTTTTTGATGCTCTCTCTTCTTTTCTTTCTGATTTTTTTCATGAAAAAATCTTGCAAAACATGGATAAGAAAAGGTTCTCAAGGAGAACCTAAGAGAAGATATTCTTCTCTTCTCTTTGTCTCTACAGGACACCAACAATTGATGTCCAAAAGAAGCCCTTTCCTCCAAGAAAGATAGCTCACAAACCCACCATGCCCACTCCTCTTTTCTCTCTCTCTCTCTTTTGCATGGAACTCCAGGGTTTTTCATGCCAACCAACTATTTAATAGGAGGCGCCCCATAAAAGGTAAGAAGACTAGGTTAAACCTAGTTTATCAAGGAGTCCATGGAGGCATCCAACTCTTGGACGCCCCCTTGGCCTTTTTCATGAAATAAATCACACCAAGAGAAGGAAAAGGCATGGAAAATCCTAGGAATTAGGTGCCACAAAATTAGGGGGCAACAATATATGGAAAGATATGAAACAATTTTCCAAAAGGAAGAGGAAGAGTTTTAAACTTTTAAAACTCTATCTTCTTTTACTTGTTTGACCAAATCAAACTCTTTCCAAAACAACCAGATATTGGGCATGGAACTATTATTGGCATGAGAAATATCATGCCAATAATGAGAGAAAACATTGGCATGAAAACAATGTATGGCATGGCTTCTTAGGTGCAAGGGATGAGGTGGAATCCCAGTCCAACTAGGAGTCTTTCAGTTTGACCAGGTCAAAGTCATTTTAAACCCCATTGAACTTGGATTATTGTGACCTAACTAAAAGATGATCCTTGTCTGACTAGGAACCCAATTAAATCATATTAAACTAAATTTAAATCTAATTTAAATCCTAACTTAATTAGAAATTAGGTGTACTAAAGTCCTAGTCAAACATGGAATTGATTTTTCTTGTAATTGACTTATCTCATAAACCAATTAGATTTAACCCAATTAAGTTCAAACCAATTGGATTTAATAATTCTAATTGAATCTAATTCAATTAAACTCAAAATCTACTCAATTGCTTAATTAAATTAATTCAATTAGTAATCTAATTACTAATCGATCCTCCTGCAATAATTATACTTGATCGATCATCAATCATATTGATGATTAGATTATTGAACAATTTTTAATCATTGATCAACCATCTAATCAAGTAACAACCTCTTATGTTTGTGATCCCATAGATCTGAATCTAAATCGATAGCATAGGAATCAATTCCTATACCAATCGAAATGACTATTTAGTAATGGTATCCGACGTCCGGATGAATCGAATGTATGCAAAGCAATATTCTTAAAATCTTGGCCTATGGTTACCATATAATTCATTCCTTTGACCCATTATGCTCAGGATGACTTCAAGTTAGCTGTCAACACTCATACAAGTCATCCATATTGTGTCTCAAAATTTCGCAAAGCCGCTGAGGAGTTTGGCCGACTGAAGGAGTTCGGCTAAGGTTTGGCCGCTGGAGGAGTTCGGTTGGGGTTCGGCCATTGGAGGAGAATTTTCGATCGAAACTCTTCCGTGATTACCGGTTGCATTAGGTTAAGCATCAGACTGGACTTTGGCGGGAGTGGGATTTATCTCCAACAATGATAATATTGGAAAGTGGATTGAGAGGTCTCTATTGTCCTAGGAAAGCATGGCCAGATATATGGTTGACATCCCTCCTACCTTTCTACTTCTACAAAGCATCGTATCATTGTCAAGAATTTGCACCTAGTGGGTGGTAAGTTGCACTAAAAGCAGCAAAGAACCTCTCCTCCTTTCTGTTCTTGATTCAGAATCTTTCAATCCTTTGGGTGGATCCTTCACTTGAATGGCTAGACCTTGTCACTTATAGACACCTTTCTGTCAAACAGGAGCATGCTTTACTCTAAAAAAGAGGGTTCATCGCTTGTATTATGCACAATTATGCTTTGTGTCACTCACATCCTCAGTTATGATTTGTGATGTTGAGAATTTGGTAGTTAATTTGAAGGGATATGCAGGTTAAGGATATTTTGCAGGACTTAATTTAGCTCTCTCTCTCTCTCTCTTTCTCTTAAAAAGTAATTTGGTTGCATTATGCCACAAAATCTTTGTAAAGTAGATTGCAATAAAGAATTAATCATCAAAAGTTGGTCTTTGATATGAGAGAATCACTATTTTAAAATACATGGTCTAAGAACCATGACAATACGATCTTGTTCCTTAGAGCAGCAGCAGCAGCATCATCATCATCATCATCATTATTATTTTGGACTTGCAGCCTAAAGTTAACAACCAAGATAGGCAAATAGGTGAGCTATTGCAATCCATTTGAACACTAATGAATGTTTTCCCTACACCACTCAATATGGTTCTCAATGGCTTGATATCAATCCCAAAATTCATTTTTACTGGATGCCCCCCATTTTTTTTGTGGGAGAAATAGTACACATGCTTGGTGGAACATCTGGCATTGTCTGTCAGAAAGGAAATAAATCTACACGCTCTTGTGAATTATGATGTTTCCTGATCTTACTAAAATCCTGTTGTGTCAAAATCATTAGCTAGAGCCATGCTTTTAAATGCAGAAAAGTTACATCTTCGGAGACATTGATTCTCCTGATTAATCAAGCTTATGCTGTCCAGTATTATCCTTATTAAGACTAGTCATGACATTGTAATTCAAAAATCTATCTATAAACTTTTGTCTATGAGCTTATAACTCTGCCCACTATCTACTTTGAGTTTTCCGTCAAGCTTATTTATCACTGTTTGTGGCCTGTTGCTCTGTCTGATAGCCAATAATTTGCAGGATTCTTTTGGTATCTTTTGGGATAATGACAGTTTAGCAGCTCTATTGGCTTTGGAGTTAAAAGCTGATCTTCTTGTTTTGCTTAGTGATGTGGAGGGTCTGTATAGTGCTCCTCCTGGTGAACCTCATTCAAAGATAATACATACTTACATAAAAGAAAGGCATCAGTGTGAGATTACTTTTGGGGACAAGTCTAGGGTGGGAAGAGGTGGTATGACTGCTAAAGTGAAGTCTGCAGTTTATGCTGCATCTGCAGGCACCCCTGTTGTAATCATTAGGTATGCGTAGTACCTTAATCCTTATTTTCAAACTTGCCAGTTACTGGGTCAAAATGCATGTAGTTCAGCATATTGTCATTTAAAGATTTCGATGTCTTTTCTTTATGTTAGAGTTTATTAAAGAAGGAAAAATCTTTGTAGGGTCATTCATGTCTAAAGTCACAAGAATTATGGTTGAAAGCATGTGCTTAAAAACAGGGTTTCAAATGCCAGAGGGATGGTGGGGCATCCGACCATCCTAAGTGTTGAGATGGGGCACCATCTTGAGTGTTGAGATGGGACAAGCTGGTAACTAGATTGGGATTCACCACCCAAGTGTCGGTATGTGGGGTGCTCCATTCCATGGAAAAATTGGGACAGTTTGATCCCATGGTATTTGATGGTTGATGACTGTTGAATAAGATATTTGATGCTCTCTTTCTCTCTCTAATATGTGTTTTCATGCACACACGTGTGCGCACTGCATATGCGTGTACACACTACCTTGCAGTCATAATATCTACAGTAATATTATGAAACTGATTTAAGTGCTAGTACTCTACTAATTTAGTATCTGTTTTGATATAAATAATTTTGGTATTATGCTAATAATAACGACTTGATACTGAAACTGGCACCTATACGGACCGGTATGCTGTTATACTACTTATAGTAAGAGGAGTGCCTAAACTTGTGCATATAATAATGCTAATTGCTCATTTTAAACTAGCACCAGTTCTTAATGCTTTGATTTGTGATGAAGACTTGAGAGTTGGAGAGTGGTCTCCCAGCTTTTGGGGGCTTGAATATGTACTACAGAGCATACACTGTTATGCACTACATGGTGTGCTAGCGGCCTAAGCAGCCATAGCTGAGTCACCAGACCCTCTGTGGGTCCTGAGTTACAGTCAGCAAGTAGACTGGTGACTGGTCAGAGGACCAAGTTGCCCTGTGATGCTCTTGGCCATATTTAGGTGGTCGCAGCAGGACAGCTTTTGTCTGTTCTAGTTTCATCTGTTGTTTAATAGAAATTGTATGTTTTTAGCCTACGGCATCTGATTTTTATACATTTTTTAAAAAACCAATGAGTCTCAACTAGCTTCCTTTTTTTTTTCTTTTTTTTTCTTTTTTTTTTGGCGGGTGGGGTGGGGTGTGGGTGGTTATTGTAGTGGTTTCGCTACTGATAGCATCATAAAAGTACTTCAAGGGGAGAGAATTGGTACTCTGTTTCATCAGGATGCACATTTATGGGCATTGCCCAAAGAAGTTGGTGCTCGTGAGATGGCAGTTTCGGCAAGGGAATGTTCCAGGCGACTTCAGGTATATTACATGAGTTCAGAATTCAGATAGTATGGCATCCATATTCCTTCATGATACATTCTTCGTTATACTGTGTTGTTTCATTGTTTATATTTTGAAGTGCTCCTTTACTTATAGAATTGTTTTACTTAATATGAACTCATTTCAGTCTGTTCTTCAATGTTGAGATATCCTGTTCGTATTAGAAGTTCTTGTTAATTGTTGTTATGTTGTTTCCAGAGCATATCATCAGAAGACCGCAGCAAGATTTTGTTGGACATTGCTGATGCTCTAGAGGCACATGAAAAATTAATCAGAACAGAAAATGAAGCTGATATTGCTGCTGCACAGGAGGCTGGCTATGAGAACTCATTGATTTCTAGGTTGACTTTGAAGGCTGGAAAGGCAAGGCATAAAAAATGTGTTCTAGTTTATTTGGGACAGGACTTATGCCGGTGGATTGCAACTTAGCATTGCTTGCTAGTTTGAGATAACATTTATATTCATATCCACTTCAACTGATCCACTATCCACTGTGCCCTTTATTTATGGATATTTTTTGCACTCTAAATGCTGTGTTGATGCTCGCTCTTCTTTGTTTTAATCTAATATTTCTTTGTTTGACAGATATCAAGTCTTGCAAAGTCCATTCGTATACTTGCAGACATGGAAGACCCAATAGGCCATGTCTTGAAGAGGACAGAGGTCAGGAATCTACACTAAGAAATATAATTTTTTTTTTTGCTTTGCTGCATTTTTTTGACATAATTTTTGATTGAAAGATCAGATATCATGAATATAAATTTGCAAATGCTTTATTCCAATTTGATACCTATAGACTATATTATATTTGTTTGCTGTTGTCATATTTTGCTTGCAAATTCTGAGGCATGATATTCATTCAGCTTGCAGATGGGCTAGTCTTAGAAAAGACATCATGCCCCCTGGGTGTTCTCCTGATTGTTTTTGAGTCACGACCTGATGCCTTAGTTCAGGTAAAAAAACATGTTATTCGTACTTTTACTTTTCTATCCCCCCCCTTCCTCTAAAAAAAAAAAGCATGCTGATAAAGTAAGACTCTTTGAAATTTCTTGCAATGAAACGTTAACTGTAATAAGTCTACTCAAAGATGTAGCAACTACCATGCTGCAGCATATGCACATCTTTTCTTCCTTAAGCAAAGAAACAAATCCACCTTGCTGACGTACTGGCTGTCATGTCTGTAAACACATCATGTCTCAGAAAATGGTGGAAAGTTTTTTTTTTTTTTTAAACCCATTTTAGTAGGCAAACAAATTCTATGGCTTAGTTCACAACTTTACCTTTAGGGGAAGTCAAAATGGAAAATAAACCTAGATGATCAGACAAATGAGAGGCATTTCTAGAGTGTGGTCATTCCAAACTTCATCTTAAACCTCTTATCTATGTTACATAATGGGATTTTTTTTGCTTATGCAAATTGTTTTTTCTTCATATTTTTATGGTATGGCTTTGCTTGAACAGTGTTGAAGAAAATCCATTTGGTGACACCTTTAACCTTCATGAGATGCCTTGGTTCCATTTTATTCGCACCTCACATCATGCCATGCAATGTTCATCAGCCGTCTGCTAATATAACATCATGTTGGAAGCAGAATTGAGATATTGAGATATTGGAATGGAGAAAACGTCAAGAGATGAAATTAAACCAATGTGGTAAATCCTGTTTTGTAAAAAATGTCAAATTTATGAAGAAACTAGGCATAAAAATTGGCTTTATGATTTTCAAGAGAGAGCAAAAAATGCAGGGATGGCTAGGTATGCTACAAATGGAACAAAACTTTTTGTTTACTGCTGTGACATAGAAGTTACATGAAACTCCTTTATAAGGCATAACTTTAATCTGCTATAACTAAGATTTTTTCTTGGATTTGGTTGTATATAGCTGTTTCTGATCTTTTGCAGTTTCTGGGCATCTCTGTGAATGCATCCAGTATTCTGATTATCATATGATCATCCAGTCTTGTATTTGGTTTATATTTAGGTAATCATGTTGCAGTGAAAGCAATATAAAGTTGCTTCTTGGATGACTGCTGATGCAAGAGTTCATGTTTTTATAGAATTGCATAATGTTTCATGTGATTTGGTGTTCATTGAGCCTTTCATGTTTACCTAGGTTGCAGCATCTGAAATGCATTTAAGACTTTTGCTTATCCACATAGCAGTGCCATAGGTCAATTATGTGGGTATTCTTAAGTCCAAGACTCAACTTGTTGCCAAGTGAAGGTGGTACTTGAAATGATATACCTTATGATTGCTGGGAAGTAGTAGTTAAAGAAGCAAATTTGGAGTTAAAAGGGAACTAGATAATCTCTTGCCAGTATCTGGTTCTTCAGCCTATCATGGTCACTCATATAATGAGCCTTTTTGGTTGCATATATTACATGTTTCTTAAAAGTAACTTGTCATTTTATTTACTAACAACTCCTTGATACATTTACATCACAATAGAATTCCTTTTACTAAGTACGCATATGCAGGCATGCATGTGTGTTCACCCATTTGTTTGTGTCTAGAAACCCATTTTGTAAATTTTGATTACGGAATTTTAATGTGTGCGCCAACTGTATTTGTGTTGCTTTTCATTGGCTATATCTGTTGACCATATCTTAGATTTTAATTCATACATCAGTAATTTTTATCTGTATATAATTGTTATAGTTCTGATTCATTTGTCATTTTCTTTTGGTATGATTGGTACAGATTGCATCTTTAGCGGTTAGGAGTGGGAATGGTCTTCTTCTGAAAGGTGGAAAGGAAGCGATGAGATCTAATGCAATCTTGCATAAGGTTTACTTCTTTGATACCAAGTTTCTTTAACTTGAGGATTGTCAATTTTAAATTCAGATGTTTCTTTCATTTTGTTTCAAAGTGTTTGTTTGATGTTTTTTCTGTTAGGTTATTACTGGAGCTATTCCAGATACTGTAGGTGAGAAGCTTATTGGGCTTGTTAGGTCAAGAGATGAGATTCCTGATTTATTAAAGGTAAGCTTGTTTTAGGGGCAGAATCTTAAAAGAATGTCTTTCTAAAAATTATTGGAGTGTTTTTCTTTCACTTTGAAATTGCAATTTTTTTCCAGCTTGATGATGTCATTGATCTCGTCATTCCAAGAGGTAGCAACAAGCTTGTTACTCAAATCAAGGGATCTACTAAGATTCCTGTTCTAGGTCATGCTGGTAAGATAGCTAATCTTGCTGTACTTTAGAAGTATAATGCAATGTCAGAACAATAGTCCTATTGCAAGATGCATTTTTTACCTATGATTCTTTAATTTAAGTTGAAGGTCAAGTTCACTTCTGGTTTTTACACTCCAGATGGCATTTGTCATGTTTATGTTGACAAATCAGCTGACATGGATATGGCAAAGCGCATTGTATTGGACGCAAAAATAGACTATCCTGCAGCCTGTAATGCTATGGTATTTTCTAATTTTCTTTAAGATGATTTGTCTGCTGCTTAAGGATTTTGTTTTTTCAATGCAATTGTTATTATGACTAACCATTTTTTGTCCATCATAATTGCAACTTATTGTGTTCTTGTACCTTGTAAATTAATTTCTCTATGCAATTTAAACCATTAAGCCTCGTCCCAACTATCTGGGGCTGGCTTTGCTATTCCTCACATGCCAGACTTGCCAGTTGTTTCTGTTAGGGACCACCTCTAGTTTTACCAATCGTTGCTATCCCTTTCTACAACTTCCTTGCATGTCAGCTTAGGTCTTCCTCTCTTTAGATCTTTCAACATGGACTTAAACACTTTGCAGTTTGCATTATCAGGGCCTTGTCTAATTTTGTCGCAAATGCCAATGCCACTTCATTTGATTTTTCATTACTCTTCCATCAATTGATTCAACTTCTATGTTTCTTATAATTTTATAATCCTTAAGCTACACTATTTTCCCTTTACCAAAAGTCTATCTCTAGATTCTCACTTTCAACACTCTTCTTTATTGCCCAACATTTTGAACCATATAATAGATTGAGCTTAACTGCCACCATGTAAATTCTTGCCTTAAAATGCCAGGGCATGTGTTAATCATGTAATACCTATATTTTTCATCTAAATCTCTATTTTTCCCCCACTTGACAGCCATAACAAATATTGTTGAAGCATCTCTCTCCAAACTGTTTTTTCACTTTATTGAATTGCAGGCCATTGATTCATATAGTGGACCCCAACTAGTTTGGGATTAAGGCTTAGTTTAGTTGAGTTGAGTGGAGGAATTTCAGACCATTATCCTCTAGAATGTTCTTCCATAGTGCCAATTTAATATTTAATCTTGTCCTCTTCACATCAATCGAGACTGTATCATCTGGAAATAACATACAGACCTATTTTATGAATTTATTCGCCTTTGAATTTAAGTTGCAGCTCTTTCTGCTTTTTGCAGGAAACGCTTCTTATACACAAGGATCTCTTGAAGACCAAAGGGCTAAATGATCTAATGGTACAACTTAGAGGTCAAGGTATGTTGGTAACCCTCCATCAATCTAAGTTTGGCAAAATTTGTAAGGCACAGTTTTTGCGATGGATTAACATATGCTGGCCACATTGTTCTTCTGTTGTATTGTTCATTGGCAACATGTCTGATATGCATTAGTGAAAATTTGAGATGGTTCTGTTATATTTTAATAGAAAAACAGCTGCTAAGAGACATCGTACAATGACAACTGACAAGCAACCTTTATTGTGAGAAGAAGGTAAATCAGCTACAACATGTGAATGGACAGGTGCAAAAATTGAATTCTGACATGTAATGAAAGTATTTGAAGATTCATTCCTAGAATATTTGAATATCAAAAGTACTAGGTGTAAAAGCCAAATTAAGAAAATAAACTTTCCACCATTGCTGTGGCGTTATTTTGGAGTCCATTTTCTTGCTTCTTACATTTCTAATAATTTAAATAAATATAAATTTATGTGCCATTGTTTTTCTAAGAGTTGAGACATTGACATGTGGTGCTTTGGTGTCATGGAAGTAGAAATCTTTGTTCGGATGGGCCTGAGAACCCTGGTAACACCATCTTGATTCTTTAGAAGTACTAATCAGTTTGATGTGAGTTATCTCACCATTTGGATTTTGTTCTGTATCTATTGAGAGATACAAAGATTGAAGATCTTTACCAAAAAAAGATGTTGTGCAGCAATGTACTAAGAGTTCTAGAATTTTATTTCTGAATTTCTGTGGTTCAGTTATAGAATTTGTAAGTTTCTGCATTACCATGGTTCATTTATAGCATTTGTCATGGAAAGAGTTTGATCCACAATGCACAAATTCTTCTATGTTACACTATTCCAGAAAGCATTGGCATCACCCAATGAATGATTCACTTGGAAACTCGTTAACTATCTTCTATTGATGTCTTGAAGCTCTGATATGCCTGGATAGTTTTTGTTTATCTGGTACTACTTTGCAGCTGTTTCCTATTTTTCTGTGGTAATTCTTTATCCATTTCTCATTGCAGGGGTTACTATTTTTGGTGGATCTAGAGCAAGCATTGAATTAGACATTCCACGGGCACATTCATTTCATCATGAGTATAACTCGATGGCTTGCACTATTGAAATTGTTGATGATGTACATGCTGCAATTGACCATATACATCGTCATGGAAGGTATGTTTTAGCATCTCTGCAGCACCTATTTTCCTAGCCTTAGTTTGGGCAGGGGTATGTTTCCATTCGGTTTTCATTGCCATCTCAGTTACAGGGTAGTATTTTCAGTATTTAGAGTTATTCAAAAGCATCTTGATCTTCAATATCAGATACCGTAAAAATTTATTGTTCTGGTCCCCTGGTATTCTGCAGTGCACATACTGATTGCGTAGTTGCCAAGGATCTCGATGTGGCAGAGATTTTTCTTCATCAAGTTGACAGGTATGACAAGGGAAGTTGATTTCCTCTTCATTTGGTTTATTAAGTTGTATCCATACCTTTCTTTCCTATGCATCCTTTTCCGGGCTGCATTTTACATTTTAAACATTAGCCTTTTTAAAAAAGAAAAGATTTCCTCTTGCTTATTTGAATCATCTTCTAGTCAAATTTTATTTCAAGTATTACATATTATATTCATTAATTACTGCATGTTGCCATTTCTTGATTGGACATTTGCTATGCTATATTCCAATTATATTGAAACAGACTCATGAAGCATCGCTTTGCAACTATGAAATCCTGTATGGATTCACATTGCCCTATATTTTAATTCTTTAAATCAGTTATCAGGTTTTGCCCCTTCAATCAGCTCATTAGAAGGTCATATTTATTTGGTTGTTGGTCTTAGTCGGGCCCATTTTGACGAGTCAGTATGAGTTGGTTTCGATATGAGCAATT
Source organism: Cocos nucifera (assembly GCA_006176705.1). Taxonomy (NCBI): domain Eukaryota; kingdom Viridiplantae; phylum Streptophyta; class Magnoliopsida; order Arecales; family Arecaceae; genus Cocos; species Cocos nucifera. The sequence continues at coordinate 1,866,272 of QRFJ01000019.1, forward strand.
TAAGCAAAAAGGCTTAGAACAAAAAAGGTAGAGAGAGAGAGAGAGAGAGAGAGAGCGCAGGGATGACTAAAGAAGACCTAAATGGGAATAGAAATTTTCTTTTTGCTGCCCTCTTGAAAATCATCTCTCTATGTTGGACTACACCCAGGATAGGAGCAAATAGGTGGGATTCATATAGTAATCCTTAAACTTCTAGATGGGGGCATCCCAATTTTCATGTGGAACGGGCTTTATATCACGCTCGCTGTCTAGCCTCCGTATTGCATGCACCAAGTGCAGTTGGACCGCGTCAAATCCCACGTGAATAAAATGCCAAGCTACCCCTTGTATTTCACTGATTCCTAATTGCACCCTATCCGCCGCGAATATGCTCCGGGATTTGCCTTGGTTCACTTGTAGCTGGTGCACGCAATAATTTCTTTGCTCTAGCTAAGGAAAAGCTGCATGCACCAGGTGCAATCAGACCGCATCAAATCCCCTAATGGAGAATGCACCACGTTACGCCCTGTATTTTACCAATTCCTGGAGCAATCGCGGTCTAGCTGTGCGTGACGATCGAACGGCCTTAAAATGGCCACGCACGAGAGAGATGCAATCCCTCTTTCCTTCCTCTGCGCTCCGAGTGGCTGAGCCCTCTTTCCTTCCCCTCCGCTCCAAGCTCCTCCATCTCGATCGGAAACTAAAAACGACCTCCTCTCTCTCTCTTCTCCTTTCTGTCTTGAGTTGTCCTCTCTCTGGCATGCTTTGGCTCTTCTTTTGAAGAACTGGAATCAAAGGAAGAAGGCCGTGCTCCCCCTAGTGACGATGCTAACATCGACGCACCAGCGGCAAAAGGGAGAAGTCGAGACGGTTAGTACGGTCTTCTCCTTCATTCTTCTCCCTTTGTCGGCGACAATTGGGCCATTCTCCCTCATCATCGGCATCCGGCAACGAAATCAAAACTGGGGCACAATCAGGATGGCCATACCGGTGTCTGTTCTGGCCGGAATGAAGATAGGATGGCCGGGACAGAGGCTGGATAGGCGTTTTGGGGTCCTGCACCCGTCCCTCATGCCAGAAACCTAAAGGAATGGAACTGGACGGCCGGGACAGCCCTGTCCTATCGAGACTTAAATTGTTGCTTCTAGATTCGAACATTGAAAGAGATTTGATCTCGGTTCAGTCCAAACTGGTTTTGTTAGTCTATCTAGTTGAATAATGCTATTTTTATGTAATGTATTTGCAGGAGTTCTGTTTTATAGTGTTTTAGAATTGGAAATTGCCACAATACTCTTTTTTATAATATTTTATAAAATGTTATGAGGTATTTGGACCATCCAATATATTAGGGTATTTCGGGAATTTGTTCCTAAAAGATTTGTAGTAGGTTAGCAATTTCCTCATTTTATTATTTTTTCTAAAAAATATTTTATTACTAGCCTCAATTTTTAGGGAGGGGAGTGGAGGTGGCATCGGCGGAGGAGAGGGAGGGGGAGGAGTTGAGGTGGCGGCAATGTAGAGGAAGGGGAGGAGTTGAGGTGGTGGCTGTGGTGGAGGGAGGGGAGCAGGGGTAGAGGTGGCGGTGGCATCGGAGAGGGAGGGGAGAGGGTGGAGGGAGGTGGCAATGTGTGGTGGGGTGTTGCAATGGGGGTGTTATAGAGGGGAAGGGGGTGTTATAGAGGGGGGGGGGGGGGGTTGAGGGCTGAGGTCATTGCCCTTGCCCTCCTCCGAGCCTCCTAACTCCGGTTGCTTTCGTCGGGGTTAAATGCCCTTGTCCTCCTTTGAACCTCCTTCCTCCAGTCCTCCTTTGAGCCTCCTTCCTTTGGTCATCCTCCTTAGAGCCTCCTTTCGGGATGCTTCCACTGAGGTTGTAGTTCCCTTATCCTCGCCGCTGCCACCCCCCATCGGGTATCGAGCATCAAGGTTGTTGGAGAAAGGCTGTTGAAAAGAGCCCATGTATTTTCATATAATTACTTGACTTGCCATTCGATGCAGTTAAAAAATGACCTTGAGGTTTGAGATATTTACGGCACTAGCCATGCACAGGACTGCCTAGAACCGGATGCCCATGGACAAATCCAACCCGTCCGCATTTAATTGGACGGCCAAGAGCAAAGCATTAGTGAAAGGACAAAAATGCCCTTTGGAGCACCATAGCAAAACCCTTTAGATTTTAGACAGGTCAACCAGGTTTACTTGCATGAGTTGCCATTGTTCAGGGCTGCAGGTTGGGTCCAAATCTAAGGTTCTGCAAAACATGTTCAAACCACCTAGGTTTGGCTTAAATGATCTGAAGGTCAATTGTTTTATCTAAAGTTTGACCCCAGTTACGCATCATTGCTCGAACTCAAGCATTGACTTTTGTAGCTGTGGTTGCTGTTTGGCAACAGAGAGGGTTTATACTTTTTTCCCTTCTTAAGAAAGATGCATATGAAGTTCAACATTAGGGTTAGGTGCAATTTGGGATGTTGATCCTAAATTAGGGCTTACGAACTAAGGTTCAGTTATGTGCCTTTTGTTTGGGGATAGGAAAGTGCATGTCGAATGGCTGATGGAATCAAAGGACATGTTTGGCTCTTGATTGAAATGATAGCTTGTGACTTGGCCATCAAAATGGGCCTAAGTTGGGCCAACAATTTAAAAGCACAGGTTTTATGCCTTCAAGAGTAATACTTTGTGCACTGCATGCGGCGTAGCAAAATTGACGTGGAGCACGCCGTTCGATCATATCGGACCACGTAGTGCAAGTAATTATGGAACGGTATTTAATGCCGCTCAAGTTTTTCGGTCAGATTTTTGTTGAGATGCCCTTTACCTTCGTAGAATAACAAAATAACAGTATTATGACTTCCTGATACCATATAATGCAACAGAAAGTTATAATAAGGCAACAGGAAGTCATAAGAACCAACAAAAAGTCATATAAAGACACAGAAAGTCATATATATTGTTCAGGATGTCATATATATGAACAAGAAGTCATATAAGGTATCAGGAAGTTATATATATTGTTCAGGATGTCATATATATTAACAAAAAGTCATATAAGACATCAAGAAGGGATATATAATATTCGGGATGTCATATATATTTACAAGAAGTTATATATATATTCTTCAGGATATCATATATATTTGTAGAAAGTTATATAAGGTATCAGGAAGTCATATATATTGTTCAAGATGTCATATAAAGACATAGAAAGTCATGTATAATATTCAGGATGTCATATATATTCATAGGAAGTCATATATATTGTTCAGGATATCATATATATTTATAGAAAGTTATATAAGGCATTAGGACGTCATATATATTGTTCAGGATGTCATATAAAGACACAGGAAGTCATATATAATGTTCAAGATGTCATATATATATTTATAGGAAGTCATATAAAATGTTTACGATGTCATCTATATTTACAAGAAGTCATATAAGGTATCAAGAAGCTATATATATCGTTCAAGAAGTCATATAAAGACATAGGAAGCCATATATATTGTTGAGGATGTCATATATATATTCACAGGAAGTTATATATGTTGTTCAGGATGTCATATATATTCATAGAAAATTATATAAGGCATCAGGAAGTCATATATATTATTCCAGAAGTCATAATATACTCACAGGAAGTCATAATAACCACAAGGTATTATGTAAAGACACATAAAGTTATATATATTATTCAAGATATCATATATATTCATCAGGATGTCATATATACTTATAGAAAGTCATATATACTTATAGAAAGTCATATAAGGCATCATAGAGGGAAAGAGCATTTTTGTCAGCAAAAATCTGATGGAAAAAAAAGTTGAGCGGCATTAAATGCTGTTTCATTACTACTTCCGCTATGTGGTCCCATTTGATTGGATGGTGTGCTCCTTGTCAATTTTGCTATATTGCACGTGGTGCACAAAGAATCACTCATGCCTTCACACACACATCAACATCCATGAAATGATGCTGTAGTGCTTAGGTGCTTGGTTGTTTATGTCATATGGTAGCTTCAAATCTTGACATGTGCAAGCACCCCTTATTTTGAAAATGCCATGAATCATATTAGTAAGGAGACCTGCTTGTTTGCCCAAACCATGTGGTCCAGTCATTTTGGTTCATGTCTATACTATTGTTTGGGTTTTCCTGTTGTACTAATTTTACCAACTCTTGTTAGGGTGGACCCCAATCTGACCAATTGGACCGATCTTGATTTTTAAGACTGATCCACCCAAATTGTTGGGATTGGCTCGTTCTTTGGCTTACAAGTCTTTTTTCTGAAAAGGATGTGTACAACTTAGTTTTCGAACATCATATTTCCTAGGGGAGGCAATTGTCATGTTTGATAGATATTCTTGTGCTTCCTTGAGCTCTTTGGTGCCGATTTGTTGTCAACCTGTAAATAAGCCAAGACTAAACCTTCAAATCAAGGCACGCCAACTACATCTTGTTGGAAAAATATCAAAAATAAAAATAAAATATCAATAATATGTTATCTATTGGTGAGACAAGAGGTGTGTATGGAAAGAGTGGATGTGGAGGTGACTAAGCATGCTTGGTATTTGTAGGATATGTTATCCATCTGCATATTAATTTGATTACAAGTTTCCTGGTGTTGGTGGCTGCAGTTACTATGGTTGGAGGAAGTGGGGCTTGGTTTAATGGGATGACACTCAACTGCAGGTCTCTTGGGGTGGGCAGAGTGATTGGAATGAGACATCATAGTTTTAACTAGATAGGTTGGGGATAGTGAAAAAAGCTGATATCCATACAAATGAATGTGATGTGCTCTTGTTTTCAAAGAGTTCATATCATAAAATCAAGCTAAGTTGCGGGTTCTACTATGAATTGATGCCTTATCAAATGTTTACATTTCTAAAGTGCTTTTTTCAGCTATTTAATTAAGCATGTGCGATGCACATGTTCTCAGGTTTATGATGGAACAGCATAGATAGCTTTTATTTTCTCCATTTAGTTTTTTTCCTCCTTTAATTGAGTCTATTAGTATGCCTCCATCCTCTCCTTTTGGATGTTATCATGTGCATCTATGAGTGTGTGCGTGAGAGAGAGAATTTCTTATAAGAAAATGAATGTATTTCCCTCTACAAAGTCACCAAAAGGATTTTTTCCTCCCTTTTCTGATACTTTTTACTCTCTAAAAGCTCTGTATTTACTTTTTTTTCCTGCAATATGTTAATTCTCAATGAATAATTATATTTTGTTTGCAATGTCATGAATGATTATTGGAGCATTCCTTTATGTCTAGATATATGTTTTGTTTATTGGCTTATAGCTGGGTATATGTATGATCTTTCGTTGGATTTACTGGTCAAAACATTTTTGTTGATTTGGTTCCTGACTTTTATTATCATTACCACTATGACCGTTTTCAGTTTAGCACTATTCTGTTTTAACTTTCTTTTATGATTATTTGCAAAAACTAGTGCCAAGTTTCTTGTCTTATTGAGTTTACAAGGCAAAAAGATTATGATTTTTTCCCCTTCTCCAATCCCAACAGTGCTGCTGTTTTTCACAATGCAAGCACACGCTTTTGTGATGGGGCTCGTTTTGGACTTGGTGCAGAGGTATGCTTTCGTGGAACAACTTCTTCGAAATATCTTAGTTTTTTTTATTGCCCGTTTACTAAATCTTGTTTGTGGCATATGAAGGTTGGTATAAGTACAAGTAGGATACATGCTCGAGGCCCTGTTGGTGTTGAAGGACTGCTAACCACACGATGGTACATGCCAGATGATGTTGCTTTTCTTGCATCTTGTGATTTTTCTGCTTTTCGTGGTTTCTTCTGGTCCCTTAAGATAACCCGAGCATTCATTAGAGAGTATTTTCTTTTAACATAATAAGCCAAAAGAAACTAAAGTAATTGACAAACGGCATAGAGGATGAAGAAAATGAGTGAAGAAATTAAAATCTGCCAAGTCACAAGCCATGCTTAGGTCAGGTGGTTTTCAGAAAATTTTGAGACTTTGCAATTCTGTTCTTATGGATGTGTTATTATTGATAAATTTGGCATGATAGCTCTTGTTTATGCTTGCTCTTCAGATTACTATGGCTTTGCCCTAGGAGCCATCTTTTTTATGGAGATACCCTATATGACCGAGACAGGATAGCTCATCCTATCAAGTTCTCTTTCATGCAGTATATATTTTGTCTATTTCTGTTCAAAACATGTCTAGATATCCTTATGCAGTTATGCATGTATTCCAACTTAATTAACTGTGTTATCTTCATGACGTGAAGGATTCTAAGAGGAAGCGGGCAAGTGGTGGACGGAGATAAAGGGGTGATCTACACCCACAAGAATCTTCCACTTTAGTAACTTTCAATCATCTCTTCTCTCATGATGCTCATTATTTTATTCTACCATTAAAGATTGTGCTTTGACTATATCGAATTAAAATTTACAAAGAATGTGGCCTTTCATTGGAATAGATGAGGGAACATGATCTACAGAAGTTGATGAGATAAGATTTGTTGGTTATTGTTGTAGAGGTTGTTTTCAGAATGGCAAGAATTTCCTAATTTGTGTATAGAGTAGATGTAGTTATTCTATCAAATAAGACATGCTTCATCACAGACCATCAGAACAAAAAGAGAGATAAGTCCCTTAGCACAGAAGCTACAAGTAATATATATATATACTTACATAATGACTTCTGCAATTGTATTATGACATAGTGCACATATAATATGCATTTTATATTATGTTTCTGATTGTACATCTCGTTGGACTCGGGACAAACTTATTTTGAGGATTTAATGTCATACATTTTTTGAATCTTAAGATTGTCAGAGGCTTTTTTTTTTACTTCCAAGTAAGATAATCAATTTTGTCTTGATGTTTGATATGACCTAAAATACATTTCAAATTGATGGCATCAAGCTTTTCTCCTTTCTTTCCTTTTCTCTAGGGTGTTCTTTTGTTTTGGGTATTAGACTCCTCTTGTACAGATATTCCTAACCCATAAAACTAAGCTTGGATCTTTTTGTAATAAAAGATAACCAAAAGTTTTTAAAATCACAAACTATCAAATTGATGGCATAAAGCTTTTCTCCTTTCTTTCCTTTTCTCTAGGGTGTTTTTTTGTTTTGGGTATTAGACTCCTCTTGTACGGATATTCCTAACCCATAATTCTAAGCTTAGATCTTTTTGTAATAAAAGATAACCAAAAATTTTTAAAATCACAAACTATAAATTCTTGGGGGGTCATAGAACTCCATATGAAAGGACGGCTATTGTAACAGTCCCTAGTTATTGTAGGACTGTCTTGACCTATATTTGAAATAAAAAAATTTCTTCTTAATCTAAATATTGCTAACAACTGATAACTAGAGATCTAAACTTTATAAAGAAGTTGTTTTGTGCCTCTGAATTTCACCTTATCAATTGAGGTGATCAGGCAAATCTCCGGCTGCCATATGGATCTGTTCTTTTATTTATTTATATTTTATTTTGGACTTCCAATATGTTACAATGTAGTCAAACTCCCTCTTCCTCTTCCTGACTGAACATGGTGAGGAGGCCCCTAAGCGGCTACACATTGGGACCCTTATGCATGGCCAACTTTCACTTATCTCCCACTTTTCTTTTCCCTTCAACGATACTGTTTTGAAGAAGAAAACCTTTTGAGTGCTTAGCCATTCCAAAGATTTCTTGGGAGGGAAGCATTTGATGGACCAATGGTTGATAATTTTTGATGGTATTCAGTGAATTTTATAACTACTAGATCACCAATGTTGGAAGAGCTTTTTTCTGCTTTTTGTTCATTACATGTCTTTTGGCATCTTAAACTGAATTTTCGTCCATCATATCCAACAAGCCTTTTTCTCATCTATACGGGCTCACCTCGTAATGGCTCTTTAATCAAACTTTTAAAGAAAAGAAGCATACATTTAAAAAAAAATGGCATGAAAATTTGGCACTTCATTTCCTGTTTTGTGCAAATAATTTTCTTTTCAAGAAGCATACAACTTACCGCTATGAGCAATAATAATCACATATTTAGAATCAGTTCATGATCTGATGTGCTGCAATTTTTCTTCTCTCTTTAACTTGTACAGGAGGAATACAAGTCTATTATCCGCTTGGTCTTGATGTGGCTAGACACAGTTTATATGGCGTCTAACTTTTCATGCAACTGGGAGAGGGAATTCTTCAGCCACACACGGGTAAAGCAAGAATTGCTAACTGATGCAAATCCGAGATTTCATATCTCCAAAGCCTTTCCATTTTTGGTACTGTATAAAATCTCTGTTTGCAATCTCTCTGGCTAGTCACTGAGAATATTTTCTTGCCCAGGCTTTCGTGCTGAGATCAAGATAACCTCACCCGAATAAGTTGGTCGTGTAACGATGGTATATTCTTGTAGTACGTTTTATAAAAACTGCAGTTGAAAAATTGCACCTATTTTTTTTAAAAAAATTCCATGAATATTGTATTGTCCTTTGGTTATGAAACTTTCTTATGCTCTACACCGTTCTGCTTATGTTATCTACTACATATCCGTCCCTTAACTGCGGAAAGCTGTATTTTTTGGTCTTGGTATCCTCTTAGGAGGTGTGGTCTGAGTGATGAAACGCTTGGGAATCCGGATTTTGATAACAGGACATAAGTGAAGTCAAAATGTTTGTTGAGCATGTTTGAAAAGTTTATTTTTCCCAGGGATTGAATCAGAAGATTCAATTATCACTGTTTCTCCATCAGGTGAACTTTCAGTGGGTATCATGGAAAATTGTGACGGGAGTTGGTAAAATTCCTTTGCACCTTGTGGCCATGAATCTGTAGTACCGGGATTTTTTTTTAAAAAAAAAGTTTTACGTCCCTTTCGAAGAATCTGCCAATAATTTCGCGTACGTTGTGGGATGAAATAAAGGTTTGCAGCATTCACAAAGGATGTTGGATGAAGAGGTGGACTGTACTCCATGCTTATCTGTCATCCACTCCGTATCAGTTGAAAAGCATTGTGATTTCGTTGGCAATTCTATTAGCGTCCATCTTCTGTTTGACCCATTAGATAAGGTAAATCATCCTTGTGTGGTGATCAGATGAATCTTGGCGGCATGTTGCATGGGGATACTGGATTTAGGTATTCAAGTCATCAGTCACAGATCCTTTAGTTTTGGTTCAAGTCATACCAGAAAAAAGGTCCGTTCAATGCGCCAAGCATTCCCATAGTATACCGTAAGCGATATGTCTTTACAAGCAAATATGTTCATCGTTCACCTCAAACAAAAATGTTCATCATCGTGTAGTGCAATAAGTGCCGGTACGCTACTCTCCGAAAAAAGAACAGAGAAGTGCAAAAAGTGCCGGTACGCTGATCTCCGAAAAAAGAACAGAGAAGAACGGCAAGGAATTCAAAGAATCAAGAAAGACTTCTCTCCATAAAATGATAAATCTCCTGCACTCGTGTCCATACAACCATGTACACAAATTAAAAGAAAAAACCGAAATCTATGATGCTTGCACGCAACTTCTGGTGACAGAATCTCACCTGGATCTTCTCAATTGTCGACTCTATTGCTCCCCTTTCTCATATTACAGCACAGACATCAGCAGAACCAAATCTAACAATACTTCAGAAGATCCTCTAGTCCTAGACCTGCTTACACATTGATCAGCTGCCATGTAAAAATCCAATTATATCAAACTATTTGCACAACACGAACGTTGAGTTTTCTGAAACTAGAAAACACCCCAAAAAGGGATTACAATTTGATTGAAATCCCTGATGACACTTCAAAGTAACTGGCGGAGCTGTTGGTTTTCCCTTCGTAGCAACTGTACTTCTTTCATCAACTCATCTTGCTTTTCTAGGACGGAGGTTAGCAAGCCCAACATTTCTGTCTGTCATCATCATGAAAATATGAGGAGAAACAATGTTAAGAGGGCAGCGATAGGATTATCATCATTATAAAGGTTACCACTAGATGTGAATATATATGAGGTAGAAGCAGCAAGTACATCACAGGAAACCTAACATAAAATGTGCATAGGTTTAAGTGTGAGAGCTATTGTTAAGATGTTTAGAGCCATTTGTGTTAAATATATGGCCTTGGCAAGAAAAGTGCTACGTACAGGTTTTAGGGTCAAAAGAGGGGGCCAAATTGCTTGGATGGAACTGCTGCAAGTGATTTTAAAGGCCATTGCTGTCTTGGTTGCTCGAACAGAAATGGTGTGCAAGAGCAGATTTGGATGAGGAAGCAAGAAACTATAGGACTCAGAATTTAGGATGTCAAAGCATCTATGTAAGAAAGCACTTGCCCAGACATCGTATAAAAGTAAGACATATTATAGGGATACTTGAATGGTAAAATGATAATAGTTGTAATTATGATTAAACCAACTGATCTTAATAAAACATGGCATCAACTGTAATTATTTATTTGATGTGGGCTAGCAGCATTGGGAGTGGGAGGGAAGTGGGGCAGGATTTCAAAAGGTGTGGGACATAGGAAGGTGATTTCAGGTGAGGTTTCCATTTTGGAGGACTAGGCCTTATGATCTGCATAACTGAGATAAATTGATGCGATAACACTTTCTCTTTATGTTTATGTTGACAGGAATAGAAAGCATTATAACTCCCACCTAAATTGTAAAGACCAGCCAAGATTTCCACAATTCTCGTAGGTTATGCCATTTTGCTCTTTCTAATACTAAATATCTTGTATCTTATGCAAAAATATGAATCAAGGCATCAGCTTTCGAAAAGCAGAGGCATATGCTTGAGAAAGGAGTCTCTGTCATCCTAGCTAGCACAAAAGTTTATGGCTGAAAATGCAATAGGTTATTTTTTAAGAAAAATGTAATGCATGTTTATGCCAAAGAATTCTAAATAGTGCTTGCATACAGATATGTACAGAAAAGCTAAAAATAAATCATCGTTATGATCTACCTCCTGCATATGGAATTGTCTTAGCAGCTCAATGTGAAGATTCCTCACATCTTCATGGATTGACTTCTGCAGAGATCCCAAAGTCTCTTCAAGAGTGTGCTGGACTAGCTGAAGTGAAAATGAAGAAGTTGCTTGTTGATCTGTTGGCTGACCTAATGCTCGCTTTGATTGAGATGGCACTCCCTGTTGCAACAAAAATTAGGCACAAACATCAACCTCTCATGCAAATTTATAGTGCTGTACGAGTGATGTATTACATGAGTATGCGTGGGCATGCATGTCTAATTACATTGATTGCTGAAAGGCTCCCTGTCCCCAAGGCATTTGATGCTTCTTGCCCCGATAGCAGGCTATTTAGCAACTCTTCTCTGGTTTCTGCTCCTGTTTTCTTTGATTTTGGTGAACCCACTGCAGAAGCTATTCCCTCACTGAAGGAAGAGGTGGTGCTTATTCTCTCAGCATATGTGGAATACCTCCAAGGGAAAGTTGATAGCGACGTTCCTGACAACTCAAGATTAGATGATGATGACGGCATCATCTTAGTCCCTAACGATGTGGAAACAGAGCTAAGATTGTAAGCAGATGAGGATTCCATGATTACTGAAGAATTTGCATGGTTCAAGGTAAGTTTATTCTGCAGATTTGTAAAACTTGTGCTAGAATTTGTTGCAGAGTTCTTGGAGTGACTGGTCGATGAAGATGAATCTTGCAAGCCTGCAAATATGGATCCAGTGGCTAATGACACAGAAGGCACAAAGCGTGACAGTGAAATTGGCTGGCGGTGAGTTAATTTGTCCAGCAATGCATTTCCACCCCAGGCTTCAGGAGTTGAAGAGAAAGATGATGGTTCACTCTTTGAAGAGGCAACTTGTGTGGCAGCTGATGATGTAACAGTAGAACTGTCCTGCAATCGTGATGATCAAATTTCAATTAGAACTTTTCCATGGGTTCACTGAATTATACAGTAGAATGATATGTCATAAGGTCTACAGAAAGAATAGCTGAATGCTGTGATGCCAATGCCTTTTCACCTTGCATCTAACAATGTCTCACATGTTTCAAAATTTACATATGCCGGGAAAAAAGGAATGACGCAAAAAAAAAAAAAAAATAAAAAAAAAAATCGTCAACTAAAGTCATCCCATGAGGACCATAACTAAAATCGTGTCAATTGTGAGTGTCCTTCATATAATAGGGCTTTAGATGAGCTCTCACCAAAATTTGAAAGCCACTAAAAGGAAATGGTCCAACTGTTGCAATTGGTTGCTGTATTTTCTATCTATGGATCATCCACGTAGTGCCAATAGGTTGCAGTCATGATCATGGTACACAGAGATAACATTCACTTCACACCTAGAGCTGCTCTTTTTACACAATGACAGGCAGAAGCATGGAAAGAGTAAGAATCAAGTATTAAACCTGTTTGGATGTTGAATTAGACCTCCAATCTGAGATTGGATGAGAATCAGTGCTACCTTCACTCAAGGGAAATCTCCTCACTGAGGAAGGAAATGCTGCAGATTTCTTGTCATTGGGCATGTTATCCTTTGCTGCTTCATCATGGTCATTCCACCAATTGCCAAGAGAGGGTGTAATTGGCTGAACATCCACAAGCGGAGAAAATACATCCATATCATTATCCTTCAAGTTATAACTAGACCGAGGTGCATGTAACTTTGGCAAAGATCCACCGGACCAAAGTCGACTCCGCTGTGGAGTTTCCTCTACTGCAGGTGCAGCTGATATTGACCCATTAGTGCTTGCTGTCAAAGAAGAGCGAAAGCTAGGCACCGTTGCAGAAGGGAAACTCAATGCTGCCACAGAAGGCAGGGGATCTGGCATAAGAACAGAGTCCTCACTGTTACCCCCAAGAAGAACAATTTCAGCGGTGCAACTATTCTCATTTACAATGACAGGCTTTGATCTTTGCCAGCACAAACTTGTAACTGCCTGAAAAGAAGATCAAAATAAAAATACATAAAAAAAGGGGATAGTAGCTCCAATCATAATGGATGTATGTGCAGAATAAATTACAAGAAGGCCATTTTACCATTTTCTGATATAAGGATTACCATATGGAACACAAAATACTCATAGAAGTAATCACATATGTTATCTCAAAGAAACCCCATCAAGAAGGTACTATAAATATAAAAACCATGAATAATGTGTGGTTGGGTTAATGATGTATGCACAGGATTTCTTTCACATATAATAGGTAGTGATCAGATTTAAATGGCAATAAAAACTTACTGCAAAGACATCATTAGCAAACAAATGTTTAGAAGAAACTCACAGATAGACTTCTCTTTTTTTTTTACAAGAAAGTTATAATTTCCCTGTGGCATGTTAGATCTGACTTTGTTTTGTTTATGATGACCCTGAAACTGATTTTCTACCATGTAGATGTGCAAAGTTTTGTTGGTAATCTCTGCCAGTCATGACACTTTGAACAAGCATAAGCACTTAATCTTCAGGATTGCTAATAAGAGGGGCAGTGAAATCAATGATTGGAACATAATCCTGTTCATGAGGATTGCCCATGGTTGAAATGGATTCCTGCTTAGTTATTCCTTAAAAAATCTTCTGCTATCGTCAATTCCACTGGACAGACATCCTAGTGATAACAAAGCAGGACGATTAGTTTGCTTTGATTTATTTGATCTGATGTGCAACATATTAGCACATGTAGATGCTAGCAAATCTAGATATTCTTAAAAATCAATTCCTACATGTCCAAGGATGTGGAATAAGAATCATGAATATAAATGATACTGGAATGGCCACACCGAAATAAGAGGCTTGCTACAGGATGATACTATTCATTTGATTATTTATTTTATCATTGCATCAACAGACAAACTCATGGGTACATCTTAACATGGTAACTGTAGATAGAATATTTTACTAGAAGTCCACACAAGCTAAGAAAGTTACAGAGTTTCAAATAAGAAAAGTGTAAGAATTCACAACGATAATATACTTGTATAGGAGTATAAGGTATTATACATTACAATTGATTCTATAAACAAACTAACCACCATATATGTACAGAAGCCTGGTCAAAAATCAATAGGCAGGCAAGAGATTAAGAAATAAAGAAGCCAATCCCAGTTTTAAGGATTTTCTGTGTTATAGCATGTTTAGAGAAGATTGCTACCTCAGAACTATTATATGCACGAAGAACAGTAAAAGGTTGAGGTTTTCCCCGAACATCATAGAATACTACACGTCCATTGTTTGTTCCAGCAGCCAATACATTGCCATCATCATGATATGCCAGAGATGAGAAGGGTGCCTCATAGTGAGTGCATGATGTGGGCCTTCTTGTCCCAGAATCATATGTATACAACTTTTTATCTAGACCAACGCTTGCAATTATCTATAAGAAGGTCAGAAAAATGTCAAGAGGTATCAACCGCATATCATACCTATAAAAATTGAAGAAACTTACAAAAAGAATTAAGGACAAAAAGGGAAAAAGAGTCCACATCTCTAATGAATGTGTTAACTAATGACAAACTATTCATCTAAACCAGTGATGCACAATGGAATTAAGAAAAAGACGAGACCTTGTCACTTGATGGCGAGAAGCAGATGCCAGTTGTTGGTGCAGAATGCTGTTTCAGCCAAGAAACCTGTTGCCAGTGAAAGTAATGAGCTAAATCCCTCATCTAAACAGTAGCAACTAAGCATCAAAACCATATGAAGTAACTGGAAGCACAATGACTTTCAGCAACAAAGGGAAACAGCTTTCATTAACCAATAAATAGGGTACAGAAAGCGATCTGACATAGCAGTGTATCTATATCTTTAGAAATTGCATAGCATGAAGAGGGTGAAAAAATGAAGGCTAATACAAGATTGATATTTGTGTTTCCTTCGGTTCAAAATTCATGGAACTTCAATACATTGAAAGATTGAATACCTGAGAAAAAACAAGTTGACGGATGGACTTGACACCAGGGAAAAAGAGATGGACTTTAAAAACACTCCATTTACTGATTTTTAGTGCAAAATTTTCAAAAAGTTTTAAATACCTACACATCCACATGTACGTATTTATAGAATTATAGCTTCATATCTGTAAATCACTAACATGATTTGCTAACATCCCCAAAAAAACAACCTAAGTTATCAGCCTTCCTAAACTCCCAGACCATCTAACAATCTGGAGAAAAGATATCCAGTCATGACCTAGAAGCAAGAAGCATTTAGAATTTTTATACAGTTCCAGAACCTTGTTCTGTACATAGAAATAAGCTCCAACAATTTGATGCTATCAACTTACAATATTATAACCACCTCTTCATTACACAATTTTGATTGTTATTTGTCACTAGGAGTGATAGAAAGCACTGACATCACACAATTTTAAACCAGCAGGAAACCCAGCAGCATCACATTTCATTCTTACAATTATATGCAGTGAGATTCAGAAATATGTTACTGACCTTTGGACTGCGGCCAGTTGTATCCCATAGATGTACAGATCCATCATCACCTGCTGTCACCAAAATGTGCCGACTAAGTCGAGAATAATCAAGCACTCTTAATACCTGGTCTTAGAGCATTCACACAATTGAAACATCAGATTCAGAAACAGTTTGTTTAAACATCTCTACATGGACGTCAATAAGATCAAGTACAAATAAAAATCAACTAAAAAAAGAAATGAAAAGACAACCAAACGACCTGCCCATTTGGGTCCTTGAGTTCAGCAGCCCGTGCTCCAGAAGCAAGATTATGGAGAATGAGATCCCCCCTTACACTGATGGATGCCAAATGCTCATCTTTGCAATTGTACATAACACCAGTGACCGTATCAGCATGACCACTCAGCCATTTGATGCAGCGTTTTCTTTGTAAATCCCATATTCTGACAATATGACCACTTCCACCAGAACAAAGATATCTAGAACCTTTGTTACTAAAGCTGATAGAAACAATAGCCTCCTGCAAAACAAGGAAAAGGATTTTCAAAGAATGGTTAGAGAAATTGTGATCTAAAACAAGATCCAAAAAGTGATGGTGTTTAATAATATTTATGCAGACATGGCATCAGACTAAATTTACGACCCCAGCAAGCTGGTTCAGAATTTTGTCATTATGGCCAAAGCAAGCAGGTTCAGAGTTTGGTTATTCAAAAATTGTTCAATATCATTTTATGCAATATGGAACTCTGATTTGTCTCTGATTAAATAAGAAAGTATCAGGTTGCAATCCATAAAAATTCAACAGTGAATGTATGTATGTATGTTGGACCAACTGAAAAATAGAAGTTGACATGTAGAAAATCTATCCTATATGACAAACAAACAATTATCCGCATCTTGAAATGAAGCAAGATCAAAATATAGCAGATGCAACAACCCATTAGTACAATCTAGCATGTAAGTTAATCCCATGAACAAGGATCGCCCACTTGGAACTGAGTACCATGTTGGCTGGCCGGCGGTACGAGTCCGTATATCCTGTATCAGGCCCAAACCGACATGGAAATGGGAGATGAACCAGAGAGGAAAAGAGAGAGAAAGAGATAGAGAGGGGGGAGGGAGGGAGGGAGAGGAAGGGAAGGAAAGGGAGGCTGATGGAGATACCTGTGGTGGCCACTGGAGGACCACGGAGGCCTCCCAGGCTTAGCAATCCTCTGTGAGAAAAATTGAGAAGAGAGGAGAGAGATAGAGAGAGAGGGGGAGGGGAGAGGAGGGACCCTGTTTCATCGGATTTTTTAAAAAACCCAACACACATACCTTCCCCTCCCTCCCCCCCTCTTTTCTCAGTTTCTCACTCTCTCGTGGAGGACCGCAAAGATCCAGAGTCTCGGTGGCACTCTGATGGCCTCGGCAGGCCATCACCGGCCTTCCCCTATTCTTCTTTCCCTCCTCTCTCTCTCTCTTGTTAGAATCCCACGAATCTTAAGCAAATCTGATAGAATCAAGCCAAGAAGGATACAATCAAGCCAAGATCTCAACAATCAAGGGTCAACTATGATCTCGGTAAATAAGAAAATCTATTAAGAAAATTTGTCACAACCAGCAGTACTATCTTTGAATATTCTCCTTTGATTTCTCTCCTCTTATTGTATACATTCTATAGTTGTTTACTATTTTTATACAGCCACACTTACCACTTTTGTATAGTCATACTTACCATTTTTTGTGGCTTATTGTATTTAAATATTGACCCATACATTGGAGGAAAGAACTGTTAGATATATGTGCCCTAGAAGCCAGAATTGGCTGACACTTGTAATACACTTCTAGGGGCAAAATTGTAATTTTGACTATAATTAATGAAATGGGTTATTTTCTATCACACATGTGTATTTAGTGTCTGTGATACATTCTTTGAGTTAATGGTAATGATAATTCATATTTTCAAGAGTTGAAAATTTAAGACATGAATAATCATTATTAACTCATAAACAGCTCCCGACCATAGGATCATCACGAGGATGGTGATTGATCCGGAAGGTTGGTGTACGATCGCTTCTCTTTAGTAGATGAGTCTTGAGTCTACGGTGTGGAGACACCGGAGCGAGAGTACAGGTACTCGTTAGAGAACGAGGGCACTGAGCGTGACCACCTCGAGTAGTCATTAGGGAAGTCTACCTTCTCGTCAATGACTGACTCGATGCTGCAGTAGTGTGTCTGGTTCTTTGACCTGAGATGCATCGG
The DNA here is from genome assembly GCA_006176705.1 of Cocos nucifera. Taxonomy (NCBI): domain Eukaryota; kingdom Viridiplantae; phylum Streptophyta; class Magnoliopsida; order Arecales; family Arecaceae; genus Cocos; species Cocos nucifera. Next base: position 1,883,850 of record QRFJ01000019.1, read on the forward strand.
CAGTTCACCTTGAGGGTGTTATAGTTTGACTACACCATTACTCGGTCTCCTAGCCATATGGAACCCTGAGGTGTATGTTGGCTATGACATGTTCATTGTAGGAACTGGATTGCATCAAGATGGGATCTATCTACCTCGGTGGTAGAGGAGTAGCCCTATGATGATCATGAGAATCAAGTCCAGAAGCCCATGGCCATGGCAGAGTGAAATAATAGAAAGAGTTTCTATTTAGATTTTCACATTGGACTCGAATCGAATGATTACATCATATGACAGAGACTAGGGTTTGACGAGTTCACCTTAACCCTAATCTGATCGGGGCTCAAGATAGAAGAACTTAATCACACAGGTAGCTGCACCAAGAGGTTCGCATTCAGCTCTGATGGGTTGCCACCATATACTGCTAGGTGTCACTGGTGGATTTTGGGAGCAATTAGAATGATTTAGATGATCGATCATTCTAGCTGTTCGAATCAGAAGAGTTCTGATCCATCGAAAGGAGTTTCGATGATGTCGATGATAGAGATCATGACATATCCCATTACCATACAGAACTGAACCTAACTGGGTCACACAAACAAGGGTTTGAATCTGGTGATCATCAATTGAACTGATCTAGTTCAATTGATCTGAATGAGATTCAATTAGGTTCAAGAAAATCGTGCTAGCACTCGATTGAACCTAACGTTCTTCTTTTACTATCATAAATAAGTTGTCCTGACTGAGCCAAAGGAGTTTGTGCTCAATCAGAGGCCTTCATATGGTCTGACTGGAGGTTGTCCAAGTCAGAATAGGTTGTCTTATTTGTAAGACATTACCTGCCATTTTTGGTCACCTGCCATTTCTTGTTCTTTGACTTTGGTCAAAAGTCTACCTTTGACTGGTCAAACGTTGACCATTGACCCTTTGACTTTTGACCACATGTCATGCACCTATTGGAGAGCTGGTGGGGGCCTGTCCCCCTGCCAGAACCTGGCAAGGAGAAGGGCGCACGCCAAGGGTGGCGTGAGCCCAAGTAGGAGGCGCCTAGGAGTCCTTGTTGGACAAGGACTCCACCTCCCTTTTGGATTCCAATTAGAGTTCTACTAAGAATCCAGTTTGACTGGTCTTAGGCGCCCTCTAAGGAGGAATCCAGGGGTCTCTATTCCAACCAATCAGATTTAGATCTGATTTCACAAAGGGTTGTGATTGGTTGAGAGGAAGAGGAGTTGGATCACAAGAGGTCTATAAATAAGACCCTGCGCCCAACCCTAATCCTAAGTGAAAGTCAAAGTCTTATTGAAAGAGATTTCCCACCCAAGGCTGCCTCTCCCCTCCTTCTCCATGCCATAACTCTCTTCTCCCCTTGCTCTCCACGTCCAAAAGTGTTTTGGACTTAGTTTGGTGCGATTCAGATCAAGGAAAGGCGATCAAAAGCAAGAAGGCTGCGCTGCTGCAAAAGGACGACTGCAGATCTTCAAAAGAGTTTTGAAGATCCTCCAGATCAGATCCAGATCTGATTTTTGGAGGTGTGATAGAGAAGAAGAGGATCTCCAGATCCAACCCGAGTGGATACCGGTAGAGGCCAGGCGCTTGCGTGGCTAAGATCCAGAACCTTCCGCTGCAATCAGGATCATCTACAGGGTAATAGGATTACCCAAATCAGGTAAATTAAATTTGATTTAATTTATCTTATTTTATTTTATTTATTAAAATAATAAGAATCAGATCTGAAACATATCAAGATCTGATTGAGATCAAGAGAAAAATTTTTGAAATATATCTCTTGATCTAATCAGATCTGGACGAACCTGGACCGGGAAATCAGGATTTCCCTTCAACTGGTATCAGAGCCATGGTTCTAAATTGTTTAGATCTAATTTTAATTTTATTTTAATTAGAAAATAAAGTGATTTTAGATGTCACATGAGATGTGATCAGATCTGAAATCAGAAAAAATTAAAATTAAATGATTTGGATCTAAGAACATGAAGATATGCATGACTAGTTCTAGAATAGAATAGTTCTATAGAATAGTTTTGCATGTCTTTGATTTAATCTGATTAAATCATATTTTAGATCTTCTTATTTACTATTTTCTGATATTATAAGTGTTATAATAACATCTGATAAACAGCAAATAAAAATTATTTAATTTTAAATATCATATGAGATATGATAGATGCATGTCTAGACTAGTTGTAGAATAGTTCTACATAATTGTCTAGATTAGAATTTATTTTGATTAGATCAATTTAAATCTAATTTTTTAGATTATTATGAGATAATTTAGATCTGAAAACATGCATGATTATGATACATGAGATGTATGCAAAATATGCCTTGATTAGATCTAAATTTGTATATGAGATATATGATATAGATCTGATATTGTTTTGTAGTATTGAATGTTCCTGATTAAGGCGTTCCTCTTGGCCGTCCGGTCATAAGAACGAAGAAGGGTTTAAAGGCCCTCTCTTCCCATTCGATGGGGTGTTCTTATGACGTGTAGGGGTGCTGCGTGTTCGTCCTTAATCAGAAACCCAAAACTTACTTTCTGCAAAACCCTAGATCCTGAAACCCTAGGATTTATTGTGCATATTTTGTTTATGAACCCAACTTAATTAAGAATTAAGTTTATGGAATATTAATTAGGTCTAAAATTGAGAATTTCAGATCTAAGACATATTCATAATACTGGGTTCGGGCTTGGGTAGCTCAATTAGGTCTAAGCGGTTGATCAAACCGAATCAAGAGTTGGTTAGATGGGATCAACAATGCTTAAATTGACCAGCCTAATAGGATTAAGTCTGGGTCAAGATCGAGTCACGATCAAGCAAGACCTAATTAGGCTCAGAGGTTAGAGTCTGGATTGTAGGCTAACCCAATTGGTTCTGACTCAACAATTTGGTGTCTAAGGTAAGTTTGGCACAGACGACCGACTGGTTTTTAATTGGAAGCTACTCGACCTGAATGCGTTCTTGTGCGAGTTAATGGCATATTCCTTCCACCGGTCTCACTTACCTGGCCATATCTGTTGACACAGTTCTGATCTGAGGTGGTCAATAATCCGAGCTAACCCATGCCACTAGGTTAGTCATAATTGTTATGACTAAGCCAAGTCTAGTTTAATGAGACCTGAATCAATTCTCCCTAAGAAAAGATTAAGTCTGAGGTCTTCCACCATTGTAGATGTGCGGGCCCTTCCCGGGGTTGATTGTTCTCGGCTGGATACAGTGGCTCAGTTGCACCGGGAAGACGCAACCATGTCTATTAGGCATTGGATGCTATGGGCTGGAGGATGAGTTGGGCTCAATATTTTGGATACGGTGAGAGACTCAATTAGGAACCCAGTCTATGCAAATGGTGGGTCTGACTTAACTAAGGAGTGGATCAATATTCCGGATACGGTGAGATTCATGAATTAGAGACCAAGTTTGGGTGCACCATGATTAGAGAATCATTGAACAAGAGTTGTTCACTCATTGGCTAACCCATCACCAATAACTGTTAGGTGAGGTGATGAGTCAGTTGGTGAGACCGCACCACCCACTAGAAATCATTAATCGTGGAGATTTTCGCATCTCTACAGAGGGAGTGTAGGGATCCGAGAAAATAGTGGGAGCTAATTTGTTTAAAAATAAAATCCCTAAACAAATTGGTCAAGTCAAAATTACAGTATCTAACTAGAATCTTTGACTCTCTACAGGAAAATGTCTGCGTCCAACCCACTTGGCACGTATCCTAGACACACATAGACTGACTGGACCCAATTATAAAGATTGGCTCAGGAACTACAAAATTGTTTTGGGTTCAGAGAAGTTAACACATGTTTTGGACCAGGACCCTCCCACCTTACCAGCTCGTCCATCCACTGAACAGAGAGCGTCTCTGGAAAAATGGATTGACGAAGATAATAAGGCCAGATACTTACATGTTGGGCTCGATGTCTGATGAGCTCCAGCGCCAACATGAAGATATCGGGACTGCTCGCCAAATGTTGGCTCACCTGCAGGAGATGTTTGGTGAACAGAGTCGCGCAGCCAAATATCAAGTCACGAAAACGACTTTTTAAGGCTAAGATGCGTGATGGGCAGTCAGTCCAAGATCACTGTCTGACAATGATCAAGGACATGGAAGAGCTTGAGAAGCTCGGTGTGAAGTTGGACTTGGACTTGCAGAATGATATTATTCTGCAATCCTTGACTGATGCATATGGGCAATTCATCATGAATTACCACATGCATAAACTTCAGAAATTCCTTGGCCGAGTTGAATGAATATGCTGGTTACCGCTGAGCTTTCTATGAAAGGTTCTAAAGGCTCAGTTCTTGCTATGGAACGGACTTCTTCCAAAAGAAAGTCTTATGGAAAGAAAAAGAAGTCTGTGAAAAAGCAAAAGGTGGAAGGATCAAAGAAGAAGAAGGCAGAACCGAAGAAAAAGGTCGATGGCAAAGGAAAGTGTTTCCATTGCAACAGCGACGGCCATTGGAAGCGGAACTGCCCTACTTACCTGGCCACCCTGAAAGAACAAGAAGGAAGGTCCTTCTGGAGGTATGCTCGTTATTGAGTCTAACCTTACGGTTTCTTCTGCATCCAGTTGGGTGCTTGACTCTGGTTCTAGTGCTCATCTGTGCACTTCTATGCAGGGTCTTGAGGATAGCAGGAGGCTGAGGGATGGAGACATGATCCTACGCATCGGTAATGGAGCAAGAGTTGCTGCAGTAGCCGTGGGAACATACCCTCTTCGATTACCATCTGGTTTAGACTTAGTTTTAAAAGACTGTTATTATGTGCCTGCAGCTAGCAGGAATTTGATTTCTGTTTCATGCTTAGCACAAGAAGGTTATGTGATCACCTTCTTTAAGGACCATTGTAACATTCTTTATGAAAGAAATAAAATTGCAAATGGTTTCCTTATTAATGGTCTTTATCAGTTACATATTGATGTACCTGTTTTAACTATCGAGCAAAACGTGAATGCCAAACGACCTAGGGATAGTCCAAACGACAGATATCTATGGCACCTGAGATTAGGTCATATAGCAGAAGATAGGATCAACAAATTGGAGAAAAATGGGCTATTGAGTCCATTGACTTTTGAGTCATATCCAACTTGTGAATCTTGTCTTCAAGGCAAAATGACTAAACTCCCTTTTGTTGGACATGGGGAGAGGGCCACAGATCTCCTTGCCCTAGTACATACTGATGTGTGCGGCCCATTCGATGTGCCGGCTAGAGGCAATTTTGTCTACTTCATTACCTTTACCGATGATCTGTCTAGGTATGGGTATGTGTATCTTATGAGACATAAGTCTGAAGCCTTTGAAAAGTTCAAAGAATTCAGACATGAAGTAGAAAAACAAACTGGAAAAACCCATTAAGGTTCTTCGATCAGATCGAGGAGGTGAATACCTTAGCCGGGAAATTCCTAGACTATCTTAAGGAAAAATGGCATAGTCTCTCAATGGACTCCACCAGGAACACCTCAACTCAACGGGGTTTCAGAATGGAGAAATCGGACTCTATTGGATATGGTTCGATCCATGATGAGCTTCACAGACCTCCCTGATTTTCTTTGGGGACATTCATTGTTAACTTCAATTATTTACTGAATAGGGTTCCCTCTAAAACCGTTCCTACCACACCGTATGAGATATGGCACGGTAAGAAACCAAGTCTGAGTCATCTCAGAATTTGGGGTTGTCCGGCTCATGTCAAAAGACAACAAGCGGACAAGTTAGAGTTTAGGTCCTTTAGAGCTCGATTCATAGGATATCCTAAAGAGTCATTAGGATACTATTTCTACATTCCAGAAGACCACAATGTGATTGTGAGTCCGACATACATATTTCTAGAAAAACAGTTTATTCAAGATAGTGGCATTAGGAGCATATAAGCTTGATGAAAAGTCACAACAGCAGAAAGAGCTAAGGACCAAAGTGACACAAATCAGGTTGAGCCAATAAGAACACTACCTCCTCCACCTCGTAAGATCGGGAAAGAGTTTTCCGTCCCCCTAAAGATACTTAGTATTATTTCAGAGGATGTAGAGGAAATGTTCCTCATAGGTAATGTGCTCATGGATGATGATCAAAACCTACAATGAGGCGATATTAGATATCGACTCCGAGAAATGGCTTGAGGCAAATGAAGTCAGATCGACTCGATGCACTCAAACCAAGTCTGGACCCTTGGAGATCCACCCAGAAGTATAGTACCTATTGGGTGTAAATGGAGCTTTCAAGAAAAAAGATTGGTGCAGATGGGAATGTGAAGACATTCAAGCAAGACTGGTGGCAAAAGGTTATAAGTCAACGTGAAGGCATGACTATCAGGATACTTTTCCCCAGTAGCTATGCTAAATCATCCGCACATTGCTTGCTGTTGCGCCTATTTCGATATGAAATATGGCAAATGGACGTGAAAACGGCATCCCTAAATATATTTGAGAAGATATCATATGGACAGCCTAGTTTCACATCCAGTGATACCTGATCAATCAAGCTGTTGCAGAGCGTGCAAATCGGTCATCGAATATAGTCGGTAGCTGTAATGAGCAAGGCGAGTTCGTCGAGTCTGTGTGTAGCGACACTCGTTTCAATGATGTGATCAAAAAGTTTGGTTTCATCAAAAACGAAGAGGAACCATGTGTTTTCAAAAGGGTCAGTGGGAGCGCTGTTGTCTTCCTCGTATTGTACGTGGATGACATCCTCCTTATTGGGAATGATATTCCCATGTTGACATCAGTCAAGATGTGGTTGTCTAAGGAATTCTCCATGAAAGACCTAGGTGAAGCATCCTTTATTCTAGGAATTAAGGTCTATAGGGATAGACCGAATAGGATGCTAGGACTTTCACAGAAAATGTACATAGAGGAAGTACTAAAGAGGTTTAGTATGGAAAAACTCTAAGAGGGGATTAATACCCTTCAGACATGGTATTCATCTTTCCAAGAAGATGTGCCCCAGCACACCTGAGGAAATAGAACGCATGAGCAAGATTCCTTATGCTTCTGCAATAGGGAGCCTCATGTATGCCATGCTATGTACACGACCTGATATAGCCCATGCTGTGAGTGTCACAAGCAGATATCAGTCAAATCCAGGTGAAGAACACTGGACTTCTGTGAAATGTATCCTTAAGTACTTGAGAAGAACTAAGGATATGATGTTGGTCTTTGGTAATGGAGAACTCCAAGTTCAGGGATACACAGACTCGGACTTTATGTCCGATATAGATGATCGAAAGTCGACATCTGGAAGTCTGTTTGTGTGCAATGGTGGAGCTGTCAGCTGGAAGAGTTCCAAGCAAACTGTGATAGCAGATTCCACCATGGAAGCAGAATATATAGCTGCATCAGAGGCTGCAAAGGAAGCATTCTGGTACAAGAAGTTTGCTGCAGAAATTGGAGTAATGCCATCAGATGCCATTCCTCTTTACTGCGACAACAATGGCGCCATAGCCCTTGCTAAGGAGCCGAGGTCTCACCAGAAGTCCAAGCACATTGAGCGGCGATATCATCTCATCCGCGATTACCTTGAGAAAGGTTACGTTGAGGTCAAGAGAGTCAACTCCGCAGATAATGTGGCAGACCCACTGACAAAGCCATTGGGCCAGCAGAAGATCGAAGCCCACCTTGAGAAGATGGGACTTAGACTTGTAGCCAATTGGCTTTAGGACAAGTGGGAGATTGTTAGATATATGTGCCCTAGAAGCTAGAATTGGCTGACACTTGTAATACACTTGTAGGGGCAAAATTATAATTTTGACTATAATTAATGAAATGGGTTATTTTCTATCACACATGTGTATTTAGTGTCTGTGATACATCCTTTGAGTTAATGGTAATGATAATTCATATTTTCAAGAGTTGAAAATTTAAGACATGAATAATCATTATTAACTCATAAACAGCTCCCGACCATAGGATCATCACGAGGATGGTGATTGATCCGGAAGGTTGGTGTACGATCGCTTCTCTTTAGTAGATGAGTCTTGAGTCTACGGTGTGGAGACACCGGAGCGAGAGTACAGGTACTCGTTAGAGAACGAGGGCACTGAGCGTGACCACCTCGAGTAGTCATTAGGGAGTCTACCTTCTCGTCAATGACTGACTCGATGCTGCAGTAGTGTGTCTGGTTCTTTGACCTGAGATGCATCGACAGTTCACCTTGAGGGTGTTATAGTTTGACTACACCATTACTCGGTCTCCTAGCCATATGGAACCCTGAGGTGTATGTTGGCTGTGACATGTTCATTGTAGGAACTGGATTGCATCAAGATGGGATCTATCTACCTCGGTGGTAGAGGAGTAGCCCTATGATGATCATGAGAATCAAGTCCTGAAGCCCATGGCCATGGCAGAGTGAAATAATAGAAAGAGTTTCTATTTAGATTTTCACATTGGACTCGAATCGAATGATTACATCATATGACAGAGACTAGGGTTTGACGAGTTCACCTTAACCCTAATCTGATCGGGGCTCAAGCTAGAAGAACTGAATCACACAGGTAGCTGCACCAAGAGGTTCGCATTCAGCTCTGATGGGTTGCCACCATATACTGCTAGGTGTCACTGGTGGATTTTGGGAGCAATTAGAATGATTTAGATGATCGATCATTCTAGCTGTTCGAATCAGAAGAGTTCTGATCCATCGAAAGGAGTTTCGATGATGTCTATGATAGAGATCATGACATATCCCATTACCATACAGAACTGAACCTAACTAGGTCACACAAACAAGGGTTTGAGTCTGGTGATCATCAATTGAACTGATCTAGTTCAATTGATCTGAATGAGATTCAATTAGGTTCAAGAAAATCGTGCTAGCACTCGATTGAACCTAACGTTCTTCTTTTACTATCATAAATAAGTTGTCCTGACTGAGCCAAAGGAGTTTGTGCTCAATCAAAGGCCTTCATATGGTTTGACTAGAGGTTGTCCAAGTCAGAATAGGTTGTCTTATTTGTAAGACATTACCTGCCATTTTTGGTCACCTGCCATTTCTTGTTCTTTGACTTTGGTCAAAAGTCTACCTTTGACTGGTCAAACGTTGACCATTGACCCTTTGACTTTTGACCACATGTCATGCACCTATTGGAGAGCTGGTGGGGGCTTGTCCCCCTGCCAGAACCTGGCAAGGAGAAGGGCGCACGCCAAGGGTGGCATGAGCCCAAGTAGGAGGCGCCTAGGAGTCCTTGTTGGACAAGGACTCCACCTCCCTTTAGGATTCCAATTAGAGTTCTACTAAGAATCCAGTTTGACTGGTCTTAGGCGCCCTCTAAGGAGGAATCCAGGGGTCTCTTTTTCAACCAATCAGATTTAGATCTGATTTCACAAAGGGTTGTGATTGGTTGAGAGGAAGAGGAGTTGGATCACAAGAGGTCTATAAATAAGACCCTGCGCCCAACCCTAATCCTAAGTAAAAGTCAAAGTCTTATTGAAAGAGATTTCCCACGTCCAAGGCTGCCTCTCCCCTCCTTCTCCACGCCATACTCTCTTCTCCCCTTGCTCTCCACGTCCAAAAGTATTTTGGACTTAGTTTGGTGCGATTCAGATCAAGGAAAGGCGATCAAAAGCAAGAAGGCTGCGCTGCTGCAAAAGGATGACTGCAGATCTTCAAAAGAGTTTTGAAGATCCTCCAGATCAGATCCAGATCTGATTTTTGGAGGTGTGATAGAGAAGAAGAGGTTCTCCAGATCCAACCCGAGTGGATACCGGTAGAGGCCAGGCGCTTGCGTGGCTGAGATCCAGAACCTTCCGCTGCAATCAGGATCATCTACAGGGTAATAGGATTACCCAAATCAGGTAAATTAAATTTGATTTAATTTATCTTATTTTATTTTATTTGTTAAAATAATAAGAATCAGATCTGAAACATATCAAGATCTGATTGAGATCAAGAGAAAATTTTTTGAAATATATCTCTTGATCTAATCAGATCTGGACGAACCTGGACCGGGAAATCAGGATTTCCCTTCAAGAACAAGAATAATATATTTTTTCCTCAAATATATTTTTTTCTTCATGGTATCGAAGCTTTCATCCTTAGGCTTTTTCTTCTTCATTAGCCTTCATTGCTGAGTTATCAGTCTTCATCACCGATTGTTCCTGGTCATGCTTTTATTTCATCACCGATTGTTCCTGGTCATGTCTTTATTGCCGATCAGATCTTCCTCTATTGTCTCTGTCTTTGCCATTTATATCCGCTTGTTTCTTCTATTGATTTTTGTTTTTTCAATCTTCTGAAAATATCAAAAATCTTTGAAACTGTGGCTAGTAATTCTACTAGACTAACTTTTGGATTTTTACCGAATGGACCAAACGGAGAGCTCCAAAATGTGAATCCTTTCTATCGACTTGATGGGAAGAATTATCTCCAATGGTCACAGATTGTTAAGACATTTCTCAATGGAAGAGAAAAACTTTGCCATTTGATTGAGGCTAGACTTTGGTGTACCTATTGTAAAAAGCCCCGACATACAAAAGAAAATTGTTTCAAGCTTCATGGAAAAGCATAAGTCCTTAGTCGGAATGAAGGATTTAAAGGACATCAGAGAAGTCAGGCCAACTTCACGAACAAGGAAGAGATTGAAAAACTATGAGGTTTCCTAAATCTCTCTCTAATTCTTCTAGCTCGCATTCATTGGCTCAATCTGGTAAGTGTCTTGTTTATGAAATCTTTAATGCTGATAACTCCACCCACTTTGACTCTTGGGTCATAGACTCTAGAGCCATCGATCATATGACACACATAACTCCACTAAATTTGAAATTTATAAACCATGTCCAGGGAATAAGAAAATTACTTTTGCTGATGGTTCTCCTACAACCATTGCAGGCTAGGGCACCATAAATTTGACTCCTTCCCTTTCTCTACAAAGTGTGCTACATGTTCCTAAGCTATCCACCAATCTTGTTTCCATTCATCAACTTACTAAAGACTTAAACTGCCAGATAACCTTTTTTCCCACTCATTGTGTCATCCAAGACTAGATTACGGGGAGGATGATTCGATTTGCTAAAGAACGAAATGGGCTCTACTATCTTGGAGAAGTCAGTGGTTCTATGGATAAAGGTACTCCGTTAACCCTCTTCTACTCTTCGTGAAGTGTTTCTCCCATTAATTCTAACTCCTCAAACAAATTTGAAATCTAGCTTCACCACTTTCATCTTGGTGATCCATCTTTTCAACTGATCAAGATCATGTTTCCTTTACTTTTCAAAAATATTGTTGTTGAAAGTTTCCATGGTAACACTTGTGAAATTGCTAAACACCATCATGTGTCATTTCCTTTGAGTAATACAAAGTCCTTTCAACCTTTTTTTCTTAGTGCATACTGATGTTTAGGGCCCATATAAAATTTCTAACTTCACTAGGTCTAAGTCATTTGTGTGTTTTATTGATGACTGCACTAGAACTACATGGCCATATCTAATGAAGGAGAAGTCTAAAGTAAGCAATATCTTCCCCATTTTTCACAAAATTATAAAAATTTAGTTCAGGATCTCTATAAAACGAGTTAGATCTGATAAGCAAGGGTTTAATCATACTCTCTCTAAGTTCTTTTAGAAAGAGGAAATTATCCATGAGTCTTCCTATGTTGACACACCCCAACAAAATGGGGTAGTTGAGCGGAAAAATAGACACTTAATGTTATCCGAACACTTTTGCTTCAGTCCAATGTTCCAAAAAAATTTTGGGAAAAGGCGGTCCTAACAGCAACTTACTTGATAAATAGGGTACCCTATCGCCTCCTAGGCAACTTACTTGATAAATAGGGTACCCTCTCGATCCTAGAGCTTTAAAATGTATGTTTATGGGATATTCAAATACCAAAAAGGGCTACAAATGTTATCATCCTTCAATCCAGAAGGTGTTTACACATTGAAATATAAAGCTGATAAGTCTCTTCAGAGGTACAAAGCTAGATTTGTGAAAAAAGGGTATACTCAAACCTATGGGATGGATTATCAAGAAACCTTTGCCTCTGTGGCAAAGATGAACACTGTACGAATATTATCATCCCTTGCTGCTATGTTTGGATGGTGTCTACAATAATTTGATGTTAAGAATGTATTTCTACATGGAGACATGAAGGAAAAGGTTTTTATGGAGCCACCATCCGGATTTAATGAAAATTTTGGAGCAGATAAGGTTTGTCGATTGAAACAAGCACTATATGGCCTGAAACAGTCTCTTAAAGCATGGTTTGGAAGATTTACAAAGGCTATGTTGAGAATGGGATAGAAACAAAGATCAAGGAGACCACACATTGTTTATCAAATATTCAATTAAAGGTAAAGTTACAGTTCTACTGGTGTATGTAGATGATATCATTGTGATTGGAAATGATGCAACTGAAAAAGTTCTTTGAAAACATCTGCTTAAGAGTTTGAAATCAAAGAACTTGGAAAGTTGAAATACTTTCTAGGCATTGAAGTGGCATACTCTAGAAAAGGCATTTTTATATCTCAAAGAAAATATGTGCTAGACCTTCTTAAAGAAAAAGAGAATTTCGACAGCAAGGCAATAAACACTCCTATTGATCCGAACTATAGAATAGGTAGGATAGGAGGCAGTGCAGTTGATAAAGGAAGATATCAAAGACTTGTTGGAAGATTAATTTATCTCTCCCATACAAGGCTGGATATAGCTTGCTCAGTGAGTGTGGTAAGTCAATTCATGCATGATCTGAAGGAGGAACACTTGCAAGCAATTTATAGAATTCTTCACTATCTCAAAGCCACACCAGGAAAGGGAATTTTGTTCTAGAAAAGAAAAGAACCGACCCTAGAAGCCCACATGGATGCGGACTATGCAGGATCTCAGGTGGATGGAAGATCGACGTCTGGCTATTGCACTTTCTTGGAAAGTAATTTGTTGACATGGAGAAGAAAAAAGCAGAATGTAGTTGCAAGGTCCAGTGTTGAAGCCGAATTTAGAGCTATCACTCATGAAATTTGTGAACTTTTGTGTCTAAAGATAATTTTGGATGATCTCAGAATTAAGAGAGAAGGAACTATGAGATTGTATTGTGACAATAATTCTGCTATCAACATTGCACATAATCCTGTTCAATATAATAGAACTAAGCACATTGAAATAGATAGACATTTCATAAAAGAGAAGTTGGAGAGTGGCTTGATTAGTGCTCCTTATATGCCATCAGATAGTCAGTTGGCCGATGTTTTAACTAAGGAACTATCTACGACAAGATTTCAGGAAATTACTAGCAAGCTGGGATGGAAGACATCTATTCACCAGCTTGAGAAAGAGTGTTAGAATCCCATGAATCTTAAACAAATCTGATAGAATCAAGCCAAGATCTCAACAATCAAGAACCAACTATGATCTCAGCAAATAAGAAAATCTATCAAGAAAATTTATCACAACCAGCAATACTATCTTTGAATATTCTCCTCTGATTTTTCTTCTCTTATTGTATACATTCTATAGTTGTTTACTATTTTTATACAACGACACTTATCACTTTTGTATAGTCATACTTACAATTTTTTGTGGCTCATTGTATTTAAATATTGATCCATACATTGGAGGAAAGAACAAAAAGAATATATTTTTTTCTCAAATATATTTTTTTCTTCATCTCTCTTCCTCTCTTTCCTTCTACCTCGCTTCATTTTTGCTGATGTTCCGAATCGGATGTCTAAATCATACCGGTTAGCCGCTGGTATGGTTCGGCACGCCCCAAACTGATCGTTCGGGCCGGTTCGGCAAATCATGCCCATGAAGGGAGCCATGCAATGATATAATGCCTATCGATAAAAAAAAGTGCCATGAATATCGCAAATGTAGACATCTAGTGGCATCATTTTCCCCAGTAGAATCAATGGTACCAATAGCTACTCTCATGCCCCAGATATATTTCAATTATTTTTCATATTACAAGTTAATAGGTGGATCAGCAAAGGCATAATCAAATCTGCATGCAAACCTTTGAACATGTGCATCATATAATGCATGCTATCTTACTTGAAATAAACCAGCCTAAATTCTTTGCTCATTACAAATATTTAACCATTGTTAGCATTCTGAAGTTGCCAGTGGCAGAGTTGCTAAATAACTGCTGATGCTAGAGAGTAGAGACTTTGTTTGATCTCCACCTTCACCCAATAAGAAAAGGTGGACCTCTGCATCTGCTCCTCCTCTCTAAAAAAGAATTAGTATTAGCTTCCTTATTGTTTTAATTCACTCATATGCCATCTTAATTTTCTCATATCATATGACATTTGACATTCTATTCTTCTAGTTTTGTGTTGGTATATCTAGTAATTCCAGAACAGAAGAAAAGTAACCTTAATGCTCAACAGCTGAACTAAAGCCAGACACATGACAATAACAAATTGTCGAATGAGCAAACATCATTAGCATCCCCTCAAATTAACTAAAAGAAATTTGATGCATGTTTTATAGTGCAAAATGACACTTGGAGAGGTTTGTAATGAATTTTTTTGCATGTAAAAACCTTGACATGGTTGCAATTCCTGCAGAGCATAACTGTTAGGCATGCATGATTAACCAAAACACAAACTTTAGTGGAATTTTAACCCAAGAAAAATATCCTAAACACAGCTTGACCAATATAGCGACACTTAAGAAGTACAAGTAACCTGAGATTTTAGGGTTTTCTGTTGCATATTTTTCTTTTCTTTTAGTCTTTTCTTTTTCATTTGATGGTCCACCTTATCACTGTGACAAATGGAGTTGGATAACTTGTTCACCCTCTCTATAGTTACAACTTATTGTTAAATTTTTGTAGCTTTTCTCAGTACCCAGATGAAAGTAACAAAACGAATCAATTACTCCAAAGTTTAATTCCCACTTATGATCGGGAGAAGGCCTACAAGACCATATCCTTTCGGGATAGATATGGTTAGTTCATGATAGTATTACAGCTTATTTTTTAAAGAAATATTAAGACATCAATCAAATTTTGAGAAGGAAGAGGCAGCTATGGCCAGGGACCAAATTTAGATATTTCCAGCTCATCTTGCAGAAGCACATAGTAGTGCCATATATGTTAACAGCTTCACCCGACCTTCCTGGTAATCCAGTCATTCCACCCATATCGCAGTGTCTATGTAACATACTTTTTAAAGCAAGTACATTGTACAGAATATAAACTTATAACAATTGCCCCAATGCATAAACTCACAAAGTAATAAAATGAATCAATTTAATGGCAAGCATGTGAAGTCTAAAATGTTCAGGGAATCAGAAGCCCATTCATCATGTAAATACTGATATGAATATATACAAATAGGAAGTTACTTCTATATCATCACCAAGATCACCCCCAGAAAGAGGTATCCCTCCCATGCTTTGACCATTTTTATGCCACAGGGAGATCATCCTATCATCCCCAGCACTAGCAACCACTAGATCTGCAACAACAACAAATAAAACTAAGATGAAAATATCAATGTTATCATAACTTATCATGTGCATACATCTACTAGGTGTTTTATCATCTTCTATAGTATCGCAATATACTAAATTAAAGATTTGTGCCCTACCAATATCAACCCTACCAGACACAACCCACATCAAAATCAAGACCATAATCTGGTCACAGACAAGTCCAATCAATATCAAATATTAACCAACATGCATAGTGTCCTCTGGCTGTTGAACAAATTAGTTATGTAAACATAAAAATGTCTGTTATTCTTATTTAGGAAGTTCATTCACACTCTTATACAAAAAACATCAATCATGGGCAAGACATATATATGATTTATGAACAGACATTGCAATGCCAAATTTAATATCAGGAGATTCATAACATGTTGCTGATACGAGAAACCTCTCAATACCAGCTATAGGTGGTATGCAGGATTAATAGGAGATTTCAAACTAAATATCATTATGTATGATAGCCATCATACATATGAGACCAAATTGTAGTTAAAGGTCAAGTCCAGGTGGTGTCGGATGGTTTAGTAACATCGACTAAGTTGTACTGTTCTAATAAAGCAAGTTATTGACAACCAGTAACCAAAAAAGGAAAAAAAAACTAAAATATGATTTAGAAAAGGACAAAATAAGAATCTACAGTTGAACTGGAAAATTAGCTAAACCAGTGCAGCAAAATGCAAAAGGTCAGGAGGAAAAAAAAATCAAAGAAATGACAAAGCATTGGAAAAAGAAACACATATATCAGCTAAGATGACAGAGAGAAAACAAAAACACATAGATTTAAACAATTAATCTTGGAGAGGGTGGTGCAATTTAAGTGAAAGCAGTTAAAGTTAAAAAAAGGTTAAAAAAGCATCCCACAAGTACTCATCAATGCTTCTAGAGAAATATAAAGGACCACAATTAGGTAAGATTCATGTTTGCCACAATATGAAGTAACATTAAAGCATATATCATGTAAGGGAGGATTAAGATGCTTTTTTTCTTGTTTAAAAGCAGGATAACTTTTTGTGAAATGGATACAAGTTACACAAATAACCAAAACAGCCTGCGTTGATAGAGAAGAGGCAAACCTGGGAAGGAACTGATGGAAAGGAAGGGTTCCAAAGTTCACACTAAACAGCTGAATTAGGTTTTCTCATTATTGTAGTAATGATAATTTCTTGGTTGTGATGTCTGAGATGTGCCTGTCGTGCAATAGTTACAATTTCAAGTGGCCCAAAAAGCACATCTCAAACATCATAACCAAGGGTTATATATATATATATATATATATAAAAGAAGAAAGATGGGTATCCCATCGTTTCATTTCAAGACAACTGAAACCAAGCATCAGAATTTTGATTTATTTATTTATTTATTTATTTTTGCGTAATTGAGAGCAAAACTAACTTATCCATAAAGGGATATATGATTTTTATCAAAAAAAAAAAAAAAAAGACCAGAGAAATAAAGCAAGAAAGGCGTTACTGGTGTGGTTCCATTTGAGGGAGTTCACTTGGGATCCAGCGGAGGGAGTGTAGCTCAGCACGCACGGATCGCTCGCATCCACCGTAACATCGAAGATCTTAACAGTGTCCCCTCCGCACGTGGCCAGCAGGGACGCCGACGGATCCACGAAGCTCATCTTCCGACCGAATCAGCGACCGAATCCTCGCCCTATTAAGCAACAAACAATACCTGATCCAAAAACTCAAAGATTAAAACAATGTCCTAATTTTTTCCTTCTAAAAAACAATGCCCCTAATTCGACGGCGAGGGGAAGATAGAGTGAGATAAAAAACCCTAGTAAGAAACAAAGAGAGATCATAATCAAAACCCTGGTAACGAGATCGGGGATTTTGTCTGATTCAAATTCTCTCCTTTTGTCGTTTCTTTACCTTGCAATAAAAATCGCGAGGAGGGGATGGAAAGAATTGAAGGAGCAAAAGAGGGAAGGAGCGGAACCCAGCGGCCGACGGCGACTCGGCTGGGGTTTTCAAATAGGTTTCGGATTTTCCTTTCGCTTTAGTTCCGTGGGAACTACTAACGGTCATGTTTCCACATGCGTTGTGGACGTGCCATTGGATCTCACGCTCGTCTTGATGGTGGTAGATTTGGGAGTTAATGGTACTGGAAGGGTCCGCAAAGAAACCAGCCGGCGTTGCAAAGAATGCCAGCCAGGGTTCGAACCGATCTTTTCAATTTAATTTATATATATATATTTATAAAATTTAATTTATTATTAATTTAAAAAAATATGAGTAAATAAAATTAATTTGACTTTAATTTAACTTTTCATATTTATCTATATATCACTTTGAACATGTTCGATTTTCACCGTTCACAATTACGCCAGAACAACCCTACAGTGTTATTTGATTCTAACAGAATTGAACAGTAAATTTATAGAACTTAAAGATAAATAGTAAATATTAAAAAAATAAATAATATTAATAAATTAAATTTTTTTAGTAAATCAGTCTCTTGAATGGTTCTCAAAACTTTGGAGCCTATCTAACTTATAAGAAGGATCTATGGAGGGTCTGAGGCTATAGTTGAAGGCTTGGATGTCTCTATGGGAGCTTGGAAGTAGGTTTATAAAATCCAAAAGAAAAGAGGAGAAAAAAAAAAAAAAAAGGAGGAGGACAGAATAATGATTATTGAATAGTAAAATTATATAGTAAATTTATAAAATGTTAACAGTAAATTTGCATAGTAGTAAAATAGTATAGTGAAAGAAAATTTGCAAGAACCTAAACAACAAACATTTATAGGAATGGTAAACTATCAATCTTTCACACTTGGACAACACTTTGAATATGACTGGCTTTCACCACTCACAGTCGTGCCATAGCAACCTTACTTGATTCAAACAAAATTAAACAGTAAATTTGCAAAGCTTAAAAATAAATAGTTAGGGATAAAAGAGGTATGAATATTTTTGCATTCTAGTCAATTTGGATATAAATAAAAATTTAAGATTCCAATTAGTATCAATATTCATATTCATATCTATAAAAAAAATAGATATGGATATGAATAGACAATCATCCGATTCGTATCCGAATTTATATATAATCTTATATAATTTTATATAATATTTATTAATTTTTTTAAAAAATATACAATCATATCAACATATTATTAACTTAATTTATCATCTATTTAATAATATATTTAATTTATAGTTATAAAATTTAATTATTTAAATTATATTTGTAATTATATTCATGTTTTTAGTATTCATATTTATTTAAAATAAATATAAATATAAATTTTTACATCTAAATAATATCTATATCCGTATTTATATTCATCAGATACAATAAAAATGGATATGAATATATTGGTATCTGATCTAATTTCAATTTTATAAGTAATAAATATCAAAAAAAAGATAAACAATATTGAGAAATTAAGTTTTGGTGATAAATCGGTCGCCTGAATGGTTCACAAAACTTATAAGCCTGTCTTTCCTGTGGTTCTCAAAGCTTATAAGCCTTTCTTTCCTATTGTCTAAGAGCAGAGACGAGGCTTTGCATTTTGGTATGCTATTAGAGCTTACGGCCATGCTCTAACTACCGAGTGCTTGTGTGCCAGACTGTGAGCAGGTGCACTTGTGTAAAGAAGATAAATACTAAAAATGGAGGATTGAACAATCAAAATAACAACAGTCAAAATAACATTACATGAGATCAATAAAATAATTTGAGAATAATTGCTATCTTATGAAAAGTAATTTATGGAAATCCTTGAAGAAAGCTTCAATTGTACTGCCACACTTACACGGACAACATTGAAGTAAAACAAGTCAGAAATTTTGAAGAAAGAATTTGAATATATTTATTGATAAAGGAAGAGTGCCGCAACCATCACCCTTGAAACCTTCCTTGGATAGGTTGCAGGATGAACAAGATGGAGATACAAGTTGTGTTGAGATATTAGTTTATTCTGATACCACTTGATGAAAATTTTATACTAAAATATTACGATAAAAAAAAATAAATAAAATAAAAATATAACCAAGTACGTGAATTAGCCTAAAGACTTGACTCCACGAGATATGCAAAGCTTCACTATGAAAAAGGAAGAGATACAAGAGGAGATTACCCACTCTCAACTCATATATACAATTCTTTCTACAAAAAGCTACCCTTAACAAACTCTCTCTTGGAGACCTCCCGAAATGATCGTAGTCCACTGCCTAGCTGTCTATCCGAAGTTTTTGCTCCTGCTGTCCGCTAGCGCCCTTTGATCTGCCTTCTTTCATCTTAGAATTCACCAAAATCACCATAGCCATCATGCTTTAGCTCTTGGTCTGCTAGGCTTTTTAAAGGCCTCAGTCCGTGTCCAAACAGGAGATGAATCTCCTATTACAACTCAAACAAGCCCCTTGGCCCATCAAATTATGACTGCAGCCCTTCGTGGCCGTTGAATCCTGTTCTGCTCAGCTGGCTTTCTCATACGTGTCTTTGCCATCTGAATTTCGATTGGGATGTTTTTAGGTTCGTTGGACTCTGTTCATCGTCCTGCATCTCATTGTGGGCTTATTATGGAAGAATTCAAGATACTTTTTTCAATAATCTTCATCTTGCTCGATATTCAATCTTCACCTATTCGAGAGCTTGTCTTGCGCCTCCATGCCCTCGGGCAATCGCCTACTGGTTATGGATGGACAAATGTGAGAGTCGAGCCAGGCTGCTTGATCCAACCTCCGTTAACTGCTGTGATCCTTCTGACCTGAGACTTGCTCGGGGTAGCCTGTTGCGGCAATAGAAACTTCACATTGCGACGTCGCATGTCATCCTCTCGAGTCTTCCATCTCGTGCCTGATCCATCTCCACCTGGAGCTCCACCTCGCACTAGACTTCCTGCCATGAGGTAATGTCTTCCATACTTTCTTTTTCTAATTACCATCCTACTGCCGTGCATGACCTTCAGGATTCCTCCATCAGCTTTTCATTTGAAGTCGGTCGAATCCAATCTGCTCAGTGAGATTAGATTCTTCTTAAAGCTGGGTATGTATCGGATCTCATCCAACATCTTCATTGTTCCATTATGAAGCTTTATGCTGACCGTCTAACTATCCTTGATCTCATAACTCGATCCATCTGGCAAAAACACAGTGCCCTCACCAATCTCGAGGGAGTCAAATAGCTCTTCTCTACAACATATATGATGAAAATAAGCAGAATTCATAATCTATTGAGAGAAAGAAGTAGATACCTCATCAGTAACTAGAAGGATATCATCACTGCCTTCTGTATCGCTACTGGCCATCGCCATAGTAGCATGTATCCGATCTTTGAGTTGTAGGCAATCCTTGACTCGATGCCCCAACTTATCATACTGGTAGCATCTGATCTTGCTCTGATCCTTTGTCTTGGACTTGGATCGCCCACCTCGCGATCTTCTGTCGTTCCATCTTCTGCCGCCATCATCTCTAATCACCATAGTGTTGAGTTATCATTTAAACTCGAGGCTCGATTCTCCCGCTTGAGAATCTCATTCTGGAGTAGTGCAGAAGTCATCTCTTCCATCTTGATTGTGCTATTACCTACAAGAAGAGCAAACACCAAGGACTCGAAAAAGGATGAAAGCGATGATAGCAAGACCGACGTCCTGGTCTTCTCTTCAATTTTTTTCGCCAATGCTGAAAAGATCGATGAGGATCTTCTAGAAGTTGGATATATGCTCCTGCATGCTTTGATCTTCGTTCATCCGTAGTTGATAGAACTACCTCCAAAGGAATAGCATGTTGCTGAGGAACTTCGTCATGTACAACTCTTCGAGCTTCGATCATAGTGCCATCGAAAAAATCTCGCTAAGTACATGGATCATGACATCATCGGCTAGATACAAGCAGATCATGCTCACTACCTGCATTTGGATCCATTTCTAATTCTTTACCTCTATGGTGGCTGGCATCTCATCGTACAAGAGAGCATTGATCAACCCGTATTGGATGAGGACATCCTTTATCCTTACTTGCTACAAGAAGAAATTGCTCTTCCCATCGTACCTATTGATCTTTACCTTGATTGCGCTTGTCTTCTCCATATTCTTCAATCTTTATCACCACTACTGTAATTTGCACTCTGGTACCGTCTGGCTCTAATACTAATTTGTTGGGATATTAGCTCACTCTAATACCATTTGATGAGGATCTCGTACCAGGATATTACGGCAGAAAGAAAGAAGAAAATAAAATAAGAATATAATCAAGTACATAGATCAGCCTAAAGATTCACCTCCACAAGGCATGCAAAGTTTTACTATGAAAAAAAGAATACAAGAGAAGATTATCCACTCTTAACTCACGTATACAATCATCTTTATAAGAAGCTATCCTTAACAAACTCTCTCTTAGAGACCCTCTAAAATGATCATAGTCTGTTGCCTAGCTGTCTACCCAAAGTTTCTACTCCTACTGTCTGCTGACGCCTTTTGATCTACCTTCTATCATCTCAGAACTCACCAAAATCACCACAGCCACCATGCTTTAGCTCTCGATTTGCCAGGCCTTTTAAAGGCCTCAGTCCATGTCCAAACAGGAGATGAATCTCTTGTTACAACTCAAACAAGCCCTTGGCTCGTCAGATTGCAACTACGGCCCTTCGTGGCCACTGGATCGTGCAATTTTTTCGTAAACCTCATGAAAGAGCTCGATCTACGTGCACTGTGCGCGTAGACCTCGTAAAAATCATTTAAGCGCACGTGACCACGCTTGCTCGCCCAAACCAGAAGCTAGAAACCCACGCTCGGCCCTGCAGGACCCCCCGCATGACCGCCTGGGCCCAGGCCGACCATCGCGCATGCTGCACATGCTGCTGTCTCCCGTACTGGGCTTGGGCGCGGCCTGGCATGTTGGCCTGGATGGGCCAGCCACGCATGAGCCCACCTGGTGCCCACGCTGGGCCTGGGCATGGCCCAGTGCACTATTGGCCCAACTGGCCGGTCTGACCTGCAATGCCACCGATCGGTGGGCTCCACTCGATAGCCTATTATACTCCACTAGCTTTCTCGTACGTGTCTTCGCCATCTGAATTTTTATTGGGATGTTCTTGGGCTCGTTAGACTTGATTCATCATCCTATATCTCGTCGTGGGTTTATTATGAAAAAAATTGAGGTACTTTTTTTTAATAAGTTAGAGATATAAAGTCTGGTTGAAGATGACTATTGAGTACTATTGGGTATTTGAACTATTTGGAGTAGAGGGATTGGAGGTTGATACAAAATTTTGAGAAGTGACTTGGAGGAACTAAGGTAGCCTCCAGCCATGAATGAGGCCCCCTTCCCAAAGGTTTTGGTCTTCTTTTATAGTTGGAGTGGAGAGTTGTGTGTCGATGGAGGTGTGTGGTCCGATTTGATGGATTTGTCGGTGGTTGGTGCGGTCGTGCAATCTAGCCAGGTAGCTTTGCAAGCGGGCGGTGCCTTTTGCAGAAGGTTGGTGCGATCGTGCTATCCGACTTGATAATTTTTGGCTACTTTAGACTAGTATATGAGTTGGAATTGTAGGAGACTTTACTGTAGGAGAATCTTTTGCTGGCGACGAGGTGTCCTTGCTATACTGCTTGTCTTCTGGAAGGATCCATGAGTTAGCTTTAGTTGGCCTTGGTGCTGAGTAGGCCGAATCCAATGTTGAGTTGGCCTGCTGACTAGGTGCTGAGTTGGCTAGATTGCTGACAATGTTGTTGAGCTGGCAGATTGATGATGATCTTGATTTGGCTAGATTTTTGGTGATCTTGATGCATCTGCAACATCGAAAATTATGAATCTTCTTCTAGGTTGTAGGTTAGGTCAGAAGTTGAGCTTTGGATGCTGGTCTGGTCATCTTCCTCATCTAACTATGCTAAAGATTGGAGGAGGTATTTCTTGCATTCTCTAGCGAGTTTTGAATTTGTAGTGGACTTGTACTGAAGAAATTTTACTGTGGTTGGATTAATTGTTGCAGGTGCTTGCAGAGAATGATGAAAAATTCATTCTAGAATCTTAGATTTGGTGGCTTTTTAATGATTGAATTCTTGCCATCATTTTATTTTGAACTGATGAGAATATCAGAAAGTGAGAGATTTTGAACAAAAATATACTCTCCGTCGAGAATCCAGGGCAATGAAAACAAGGAGAAGAGATTAAGTTAAGAATTTTTGGCTTCTTGAAAGAAGAATAGCATTTTCTCGGAAGCCTTCCATTGTGATTTGAGGGAGTATTTCAGGGATTGGTCCATGGTAATCCCACCGGTTAGAAAACTAGTAGGAAAATTGAAAGGTTATTACAGATTTGAAATAGAATAACCATTAAAGTTTGTGCACTTGGTCTTGGAAGAGGAAAGCTTGATACCAAGTGGATTGATAATTCCAATAATTATAGTATTGGAGATTGAAAGTTTGGGAGAATTTTCTAAAGTTGCTTGGATGATCACCCCAGATGAGGTAAGGACTTTGATAATTTGTATAGTAGAATATGTGGTCTCAGAAGGATTGTTTTTGTCCTTGTAATGTTTGATGGCAACAGAGTTTGTGTCAATCAAAATGAATTCATAAAATTCTTGATTCTTTTGTAAATCTTTGGGTTGAAAATGCCAAGTTAGTGGGAAGATCTTTTCCGCCACCAATCTTGGGGTTTTTGCCAGAAATTCGTCCTCAATTGTTACAATCAATTGGGACTCTTTTTTATCAAAGCACTATGTTAAGATCTTTTTTGCAAAGAATTTTTGAAGGGGAGTCAGGTCAGAAATCCTAACTTCCTATTTGGACTTTAGACTCAGTTGTTGCAAATTTTGAGTGGACGAGAGCAAGATTAGTCCTAGCGAGTTCTACTAATTATCCGTGGATAAATTGGTTTGTTTAGCTTGAAGCCCCTGCTCCTCTTGGGTCACAATGTCATATCACGTAATGGGCTTAGGAGCAGGTAAATGAGCCAGAATAATGGATTTCTTGGAGGATGAAGAAGAGGATTGGGTGTAGCCAGATTTGGATTATTTTTGGACTGGGCTAGCTATTGGAGGCTTTTTAAGTGCCATTATTATGCGAATTCGCTTGCAAGGACTCACGTGAGAGGTAATCAGGTAATGAATTATTTTTTTTCTTAATAAATTCTATATCAAAACTGAATATCAACAGAATAGCCTACCATCTAGCAAAAATCTACTTAGATGTCATGTTTTTAACATCTTTTTTAAAAATATATTTAGCGGATTACATACAATGAAAACTTCTGATTTAATAAATCATTTTGGAACTTCAAAATACATAAAATAATTGAAAAGATTTTTTTTTGATTGTTGAATAATTTTGCTGATTGGAATTCTAGATTCCTGACATAAAATAGACTAATTGCTCTATATTATTATTCTTTTATTTGAGTACACCTCTATATCCAATTTCGGAGGCATTCATTTCTACTGTTTTGAATAGGTCTGAATCTGCAAAATGGAGACAAGGTAGTACTTTTATTTGTCTCTTAATGGTCTTAACTATTTGAGTGTGTTCATCTGGGGGCACATTTTTCTTTAGTCTATTATACAAAGATTTTGTGATCGACTTTATATTTTAATAATGGTTTGAAACATAATTCGGACTTTCCAAGAATCTTTGCAAATGGATTTTATCCAAAATTTGATCGAAGAATTTATCAACAAATTCTATTGATCTTTGAAATAGTTTTAAGGTTCCTTGATTGATTTCGTAACTTAGAAGTCTAATCTCAATTTTAAATAATTCCGTCCTAGTTTTGGACAAGATTAAACCATTTTTTGTAATTTCTTCTTTGAAAATTTGAAGATGTTTTAGGTGTTGTTCGATTGAGTTTGAAGATATCAACACATCATCCATATAGATGATAATAAATTTGGTGTAAGGGTTAAAAATATTATTTATAATTTTTTGAAATTTTGATAGAGTATCTTTTAGGCCAAACAATATGACATTCAATACGTATTGTCCGAATGGAATCGTGAACACTATTTTGCGACAATCTTTCTCATTGATCTGTATCTACCAAAAGCCAAACTCCAGATCAAATTTTGAAAAAAATTTTGCCCCAACAATCCTAATTAATAAATCTTTCTTGTTAGGTATAGGATACTTTTATCCATTGGAGGGCGTCATTCAGAGATTTGTAATTAATTACTAACCTTGGGACTCTCCTTTCTAATTTAGCCTTCTTTTGAAAGTAAAAAGCCGTGCAACTCCATGGCAATTTACTCGGCCTAATTAATTTTCTTAATATTATTCTAGAATGTATTCGACAGTTCTGAACAGATGGTGTCTTGAAATTTCTCTTTAATTTCTTGAATATTTTTTATTATTTTAAAAATTTTTAATTATTTTTCTATTTTTTTATAGCTTACTTCTTCTTTTAAATATTTTATTTGTTTTTGTTTTTGACTTATTTGATTAATTGTTTGGTTTTTTAAAGATTTTAGAGTTTTTGAAAAGGATTGATGAATGAAAGAGAAAACCAGATTCTGGCCTAGATCTATATCTTGATTCCCTCATTATCAACCATGAAAGATTTGATTAAACTGAAAAAAGGAGTTCCAAATATAACAGCCTTACTAAGATTTTTAAGTAAAATGAACGGAGTTTTGAGATAGATTCCTTTATTGCAGATAAAGGCATCTGTTATCTAATTTTTAGCTCAGCTCTACTTGCGGTGTTGAGCTTTTTTTTTTTTTGATTTTTTCAAAATACTTGATCAGATCTTTTTGGATGTAGTTTGAGTTTGCACTCGAGTCGATCAGGACAACAACATCTAGTCTAAATCCTCTTATCTAACTATTGTGATTTGGATGCACAACTTTTGAATAGTGATATTGGACAAGGACTCTATGAAACTTGGGTCTTGACCATTTACATTATTTTGTTTTTTTGTCATTAGTCTAATTTGGGTCTTTATTTGTTCTATTTCACCTTTAATTTGGTTTATTTCCTTTTATAGGTCTTGTATTATGATAGGTTTCTTTTCTTCATCTTTTGTAGGCCTTAGTTGTTTCGGACCTTTTATCCTCATTCAATAAAAGTTTTAATAAATATTCTTTTTAAAGTTCTGGATTGTTGATTTTGTCTATGAAATCCAAGAGTAAATTTATTCTTTTATTATCATATTTATTTCATTAATGTCTGATTGGGCTGAGTCACTGTTTTGAATGTCTTCTGTTTGAATATCTTCTGATTCAGTTTCTTGAAGACTTGAGTTCAACTGAAGTGATTTTAATCGGGTCTTAATGAAATTTATGAGGTCAGTTTCATCGATTTTTAGTTCATTTATTTTTGACTTCAATCTATATTTGTTACATAATGCTTGGTTCTACCGCATCTATAGCAGATCGAGAGGTTCTTATTTGGTTTGATAGATCTTTTGGCTGGATATTGTTTGGGTTCTGTTGATGCAGAATCTGGTTGTCGTCGAAATCCGTTAAAGTGGAGGCCGATGAGGTCGCCGCCGGGGACCTGCAAAACAAAGTCCCATCCAAAGTCGATGGGGGGGCTCCGGCAGGACCCTCCGACGATTAAGTCAGCTTCAGCCAACAAGAATGGAGTACTCAGTGTGGAGTTCGGTAGAGTTTAGAGAAGAGAAGGATTTTCAGAATCTGACGTAAGCATATCTGGAGGGTCCTTTTTATAGAGAAAGCTTGTTGTAACTGCCTTGATTAATGATTGTTGTAACTGTCCTGATCAATGCCGATCGTTATTGACTTGATAAATGCCGATCGTTATTATTGTGTAACCGTTTAGTAGTGGGATCGTCTGAAGGAATCCGTCAACAGTCTGTAAGAAGTTCGGCTTCCATAGAAGTTCGGTCATTTGAGAAGTTCGACTGCTGAAAAAGTCTGCAAGGAGTCCGGCTTCAGTAGAAGCCCGTCTACTGAAGGAGTCCGCAGAAAGTCCGGCTTCTGTAGAAGCCCGACCATTGGAGGAGTCTGCAAGAAGTCCGACTTTCGTAGAAGTCCGACCGCTGGAGGAAGCTTGAAGGAAGTTCGGCTCCCGCAGGCACCTGACTGTAACGACGTGGAGAGAGTTCGGCTCTTGTGGGAGTCTGACTGGAGCTCGGCGATTGGAGAGTCAGAAGAAGCTTGGCAGCTAAGTAGTTCAACCGACTGAATGGGTTAGAAGAAGCTCGGCGGCTGAGGGTTCGGCTGAAGTCCGTCTGCTGAAGCTCTTCTGCGGCTACTGGTTGCATTAGGCTGAGCATCGAACTAGACTTCGGTGGGAGCGGGATTTATTCCCAATACTAGCCCCCCCACTCTCGAGTTCGAAAATCGAAGGAAGAAAGTACAGAAAAGATGACTGTCGAAGTCTTCCTCTGAGCCCTGTGCTAGTCCAGATCGAAGCTTGGGGGAGATCTCATCTCCAACCGAGGTTGAGGGAGACTTCGTCCGCTGCAATCGAAGTCGAAGGTTGAGCTCCTCGGGGGCGACATTGTCTCCTACAGCCGAGGTTGATGCGGGCGCTCGGAAGAGATCTGATCTCGGGATGAGGTTATCTCCGATCTTATCTCTGGCCGAAGTAGAAGTTGAAGCTCTCCAGCCGAGGTTGGCCCAGTCGCTCGGGGGAGATCTTATCTCTTTTGACCGAAGTCGAAGTTGAAGCTCTTCAGCCGAGGTTGGCCTGGTCGCTCGGGGGAGATTTTATCTCCTTTAGCCGAGATTGATGCGGGCGCTCATGTTAAGACGAGGTTTTCCTCCTGTTCCTAACTTCGATTTTGCTCGCGTAAGGATGAGGTTCTCCTCCTATTCCTAACAGGCTATGGGTGCACATTCGGATCGTCGTCCGTCTTCCCCCATCTCGTCTAAGGTGAACGAGGCCTTCACTCGGGAGAGATCTTATCTCTAGCCGAGGTTGACTCAATCGCTCGGGAGAGATCTTATCTCTGACCGAGGGCCGAGGTCGCTTCTTGGGAGAGATCTTATCTCTGGTCGAAGTCACTTCTCGGGAGAGATCTTATCTCTGACCGAACTTCTCGGGAGAGATCTTATCTCTAGCCGAGATGGTCGCTCGGAGAGATCTTATCTCTGATCGAGGTGGTCGCTCGGGAGAGATCTTATCTCTTCGAATCTCTTATCTCTAGCCGAGGTGGTCGCTCGGGAGAGATCTTATCTCTGACCGAACTTCTCGAGAAAGATCTTATCTCTGATCGAGGTGGTCGCTCGGGAGAGATCTTATCTCTGGCCGAACTTCTCGAGAGAGATCTTATCTCTGGCCGAAGTTGATGGTCTTTGACCTATTCGTGTTAGGATGAGATCTTCCTCCTATTCCTAATACGGCGACTATTGACTACTTCTTTTCCTGTCATTACATAGTTTTGGCGTCCAAAAATAATATACTATTGAAAGGAAAGAACTTTATTGAAAGAAAGTTACTGGCAATGTATTCCCGAATTCTTTGTGATTCAGGATCGTGGTAGCGTTGTTCCTCCGCGCTTCTTCATACGGACGATCTTTTCTATCTCATGCTGGCTTCCTCACTTTGAAGTATGCTTCTCTTGGCTTCGATGCTGGGACCTGGGGTAACGTTGATGACGTCGTGAGGCGGCCGACCTTATCATTTCTTGTTACGACAGCGCCTTTCGCCGACCTTCAGACTGGCGTTGAATGAATTTATCCAACCGCTCCTTTCTAACGAGCTCCTCGATTTTATCTCGGAGCTGGATGCACTCCTCAGTGTCGTGGCCTTTGTTGCGATGGTAGAGGCAGTACTTACTTCGATCATGCTTGTTTGTGGAAGACCGTAATCCTTCTGATCTTGGCAGTTGATTCTTAACTTCGGTGAGGATCTGAGTTCGAGGAGCGTTGAGGGGGGCATAGTCGTAGAATCTTTTGGGAGGAGGACTTCTTCGCGTTTCTCTGTGAGCTCGAGGAGTTCGGGCCTGCCTGCTATTGGAGGGAGTCCGTGAGTGCGGTCGAACTTCATTCGGTTTCCCATTGCCTGCCAGCCGCTTTCTTAAGGCTTCTTCGTCCTTCAACTTGAAGGCTTCTTCCGCATGGGCATATCTCTCGGCCTGAGCCAGCAGATCGGCGAAATCCCTGGGATACCTTTTCTCTAGGAAGAACAGCAAGTTATTTTTTTGAAGGCCGCCCTTGAGTGCGGCCATCGCGACAGACTGATCCAAGTCTCAGACTTCTAATGCTGCGGTATTAAACCGGATGACGTAAGTCCGGATGAATTCTCCTTGCTTCTGCTTGACATTCATCAGGGAATCCGAACTTCGGCTCGATCGTCGGCTGCTGATAAAGTGGGCTACGAACTGACTGCTCATCTGGTCAAAAGAGAAGATCGTACTTGGCTTCAATGCCGAGTATCAGTTCCTCATCGCTTCCTTTAAGGTAGATGGAAAGGCTCGGCACAGCATGGCGTCTGAAGCATCGTGAAGCAGCATTATGGTCCGGAAGGCCTTCAGATGATCAATCGGATCAGTGATCCCATCGTAACTTTCAAGTTGAGGGAGCTTGAAGTTCGACGGGATGGGCTCTTGCATTATTTAGAGAGAGAAAAGGAGGATCGACACGGACGTCGGCATGATGAGCCGGGGCGACATGGTCGAATTCTTCAATCCGTCGGTCCATCTCCCGCAGTCTGTGATCGAGAGCGTCGTCTCGGTTGCAGATCTTGGGAGGCTTTCGGCTACAAATGGAAAAGGTCTCCCCCAGAAGAGAACCTTGATCCGAACATGGATCCTTGGCTCTCTGCTTCCCCTTCTCAAAGGCGATGGGTACATTGGCCCTGGTACTCTTCCTTAGAGCCGGTTTTCGATATTTCAATGGTGTGTTTCCTAGTAGAGTCACCACCGAGGGCTACTGTAAGGCCTGCATTGCCTCCGTGAGGCCACGGACCTATCGGACAAGCAGATCGAACTGCTTCACATCCACTGCGGATGCAGGTGAAACCTGAGCGGTCGGGGCCGAAGCAGGAACAGACGGATCTGGACTGGATCGAAATGCGGAGGTCGTCGATCGCCGAGTCGAGGCTCTCCTAGGAGACATTTTTTCTTCGGAAGAGAACTCTAGTGAGGAAGAAGAGGGATCTCCAGAGAGAGAAATCATCGTCGAGCACTCCTTTAAGAACAAGAAAACCTCGAAGGTTCAAGCCCTCCTTCTAACGCCAATCTGTTGACGTAGAATCTGATCGTCACCGAAATTCATTGGAGTGGAGGCCGATGAGATCGCCGCCGGGGATCTGCAAAATAAAGTTTCATCCGGAGCCGATGGGGGGTGGCTCCGGCAGGACCCTACGATGATCAAGTCAGCTTCAGTCAACAGGAATGGAGTGCTTGGTATGGCATTCGGTAGAGTTTAGAGGAGGAGAAAAGGGTTTTCAGAACCTGACGTAAGCGTATCTAAAGGATCCTTTTTATAGAGGAAGTTTGTTGTAACTGCCTTGATTAATGATTGTCGTAACTGTCCTGATCAATGCCGATCGTTATTATCGTGTAACCGTTTAGTAGTGGGATCGCCTGCAGGAATCCGTCAACAGTCTGTAAGAAGTTCGGCTTCCATAGAAGTTCGACCATTTGAGAAGTTCGACTGCTGGAGAAGTCTGTAAGGAGTCCAACTTCAGTAGAAGCCCGTTCGCTGAAGGAGTCCATAGGGAGTTCGGCTTCCGTAGAAGCCCAGTCGCTGGAGGAGTCCGCAGGGAGTTCGGCTTTCGTAGAAGCCCGACCGCTGGAGGAAGCTTAGAGGAAGTTCGGCTCCCGCAGGCACCTGGCTGTAACGACGTGGAGAGAGTTCGGCTCTTGCAGGAGTCTGACTGGAGCTCGGCGATTGAAAAGTTAGAAGAAGCTCGACAGCTAAGTAGTTCGGCCGGCTGAACGGATTAGAAAAAGCTCGACGGCTGAGGGTTCGGCTGAAGCCCGTCTGCTGAAGCTCTTCTGCAGCTACTGGTTGCATTAGGCCGAGCATCGAACTAGACTTCGATGGAAGCGAGGTTTATCCCCAACAGGTTTATTGATCAAATATGATTTTTATTTCTTGTAGGGCTTTGAACTCTTCATAAACCATCCTGACTCAGATTGTTTCTTCTTCTTTTAACAAGATTGGCAAGATTTATTCATCTTGATATATTTTTTGCTTTTGTTTAAGAGATGTAGGCCAAGCTATTCATAGAAAGAACTTTAAATCATTACAGATTAAGAGTCCTTCATTGATTGTGTTAATTAAATCCCCATACATCAGTCTGTTAGTGTATGGGATCTGGCCATTATTTTGATTCCTAAGCTTTGTTCTAATTTTCTCTGCAAATATAGTTGAAAGACCGGCAGTGAACTTTTCCTTCTAGAAGGATTGATTGCAATCCTTACTGCCCTTGTTAAAAATATATCTTTATACTATCTAAAATCTTGTAATTTTTTGCATCTTAAATTTGTTAAGATTTCTAAAGTTCAGTCTCTAAACTCTCCTATAAAATATTTGGCTATTGGAAAGATCAAGGTTGGGATAGCATCTTGTAAGTCTGAGCCATCTTCTTCTTTGATGATTTGGTCCTCTACAGTCTTCTTGACCGCATACAAGATCTGTTGCCTATCCAAGTCATCAAGGTAGTGGTTGTTGGGATCTTTCTTGATCTTCCCTTGGAGCATGGTAACCAACAACAAGGGCTGTGGAGGTGTTGAAACACGAGAGTTGCTGCAGAAAATTCTGGATGGCAATTCTTATAACTCCCTTTGATCTCCTATCCTAATCCTTGTAAGATTGCTTTGGGCAGCAACTACCTCTTCCAAAGGGACGTGGAGATCAGAAGAATAGCCACAAATCAGGCTTTGGGCATCCCCCTTGTCTACGAACAACAAGGAGGTCAGGTTGATGGTAGCAAGGAACTTCTCCTAGTCTAACTAGGAGAAGGTGATGGGGCGGCAAGATGTTTCTTGCTTCCTTCACTTGGGTGGCGGCTAGGGTTTGGAGAGAGAGGCTAGCACGTCCAAGAGAGAGAGGAGATAGAGAGGTTTCAGGAAGAAAGAGTTTAATTGATTGTATTCCACTCAAACTAATTACATGAGTATATATAAGTACAAGGTCAATATGATCCAAATCCAAAACTCTCGTAGGCTAACCTAATATGATTGCACTCACCCAAGCCCAATTACATCCTTGACAATTGTGTGCACTCACTTACCTTAGACTCAATCCTAGTCCAATGATGGGTTAGCCCTTCAAAGCCCAAATCATTCAGGCCTCAAGACCCTTAAGGCCCTGAACAGTACTGGACCTCAAGATCGTGAAAACTGGTAGCCTTCACCCTAGGGCCCAAACCATCTCTAGAACCCTTATGAATACCTC
This sequence comes from Cocos nucifera, assembly GCA_006176705.1. Classification (NCBI taxonomy): domain Eukaryota; kingdom Viridiplantae; phylum Streptophyta; class Magnoliopsida; order Arecales; family Arecaceae; genus Cocos; species Cocos nucifera. The sequence continues at coordinate 1,916,530 of QRFJ01000019.1, forward strand.
ATGGGCCATAATCTTTGGTCTTAGCTTTTGGTTATCCGAGGCTTGGGAGCATCATATCTAAACCTATAGTGGTCCCACCAGCCTCTGAGCTCGTCTGGCATATTTCCTTTCATTTTGCATGCCATAGAAACCATGGTCATTTCTTAAAGAATGCTGAGTATATTGTACTCAGACATCCCATCAATATTCCACTCATATATGACATGGGCTGAACATTGATTTTGATGGATTCGGCCTGTTTCTTCCAAGCCCATGTTTGGAAGAGTGGGCATTAGATAAAAAGGCTTTTGAGGATGAGTCCAACTACGAATTTTTTTGATTCTAAATTTGGGCTTGGCCATTCAGTATGTGAGTCGACAGTGCTCTCTTCACTCTTGGACTGGGCCGACATACTCTTGCTGTCTTGGGCCAGAACAGCAATGGACTTTCTCTTAGAGGCCTATTCTGGGGTGTCCAGAACAGATTGGATTAGTTCAATAGAGTCTAGTCTTTCATTTATTTCCTCTAACAGATTTTTATCTTTTAGTTGATTGTTCTATTTTTCAGAAATTTCCAAGGGCTTGAACATGGGAATAGTATCTTTTTGGCTTGGCCATTCATGTTTTTCTTCTTTAACTAATTCTTTCGTTCCGATGAGTTGATCTCCTATGGTTTTTAAGTTTCGATTTGTAAAATTATTTTATTCTATTATATTCTTGGGATCTTAGCCATTGATGTTATCCAATGATTTAGATTTGATTTTAAATGGTGACGCCATCACCTGGGTATCTCTAATAGGAATTTTAATCTCTTGCAAAGGTGGGTGGATCCTTCCAATCACTCGACCTTTGCCATCATGATAGGACACTATGATTTTATTTTTTAATATTTTTACTTCACTACAAGAAAATTAAGATACATCCACATGAAAGATACATGGATAAAGGCCTAAAATATATGGAAATATGTCTACACCTACGTTGGTACATACGTTTAGTTAAACATGGATATGCCCGACGTGGGTATAGCTTATACCCATTTTATTTCTTTCTATATGTGTATCCCCTTGCTTTATCTACATAATATTTAATGTAGGTTAAAGTATATATGTAGGTATAGATCTAGTGTACACCTTTCTTTATTAAACGTGGGTAACTAAATACATACGTATCAGAATTCATGGGAGTTACCAAAACGTGGGTATAAATAAACCTCTACTATCTATAATCAAATATGGATATATAATCAACTTTTAGACATTACTATCCTATTCAATTTCAAAACGTGGATCATCTATAATAATAAATAAAAATAGAAATGATGCATTGGTAACTTATTTAAGCATCTTGTACCACTAAAATAATATATAAAACCTAATAATTTCAAAGAGATAAAATAACTGCAAATAAGAGAACTGAACATACATAGTGGTAGTCTCAAAAAAAAATCATAATTATTTTTTTAATTTTATTAAAATTCAAAGAATAAAATCATACACCACCAAATTTTTGAATATAAAAAAAAAAAATACTGGCACTCAAAACATAAAATAAACAAGTTCTAACTAATCTCTTATACTTTATACACAAGTTCCAAGCTCACTTTTACTACACTAAAAAGAGAATATGCTTTTCTTCTCCTTTTTACTCAATGTGAAGCGAGTTGGTGGCAACAAAATCTTTTTCGGATCTAGAGCTTAGGATGAAGAGATGATCGTATATTTAAATCGACTAAATTTTATCAAGCTTTTAAGCTATCCTTACTTTTACCAATATATAGACTTGATAAATTCATCAACTCTCTTAAGATACTCTACTGTCCTCTTGAAAAGATAAATACCGGATAAAATGTGAATCTAAATGTTTTATATATATATATATATATATATATATATATATATATTATAACTTTAGAAAATAATCTACGATACCTTGGTAGATTCAACCAGCTCCAATCTGTCTATAGCTATATATGTATCTAAAATAAACATAAAAAAAGAAAAATAAATAAAGAATATTGGAGTTAAATTTTTTAAGAGACTAACATACAATGATCAATAATAATTTCTTTTTAGGAGTTAAAAATGTTCATGATCCTAACATTGTGGACACAGATATTCATACAAAAGGTTAGAGAAACTATGAAGATAAATCTCTAAGTGTCTATAATGTAATAGAATCAATTTATTTTTTAAAGAATATATATTTTTTTAATCCTAGAATCTAGAAAGGAAAAAAAGTACATTCTACAATCAAATAGACCAAAAATAATCTAAGAAAACAGGTTGAGAAGAAAATGAGTATAAGAAAATATTCTAAGAAATTCGATAAATTACGTGATATTTCAAGCAATAACTTTCGATATTTAATCAATAAATATGATTTATCGGATATTTCAGCATACTTAGGAAAACTTCAAAACATTCTTTTGTTTGCTTGGTTCAAACAATTAACATCCTGCATATATTGTGAACAACCGATGTAATTTCATTAAATTGAAATGACTAGTTTGAATAAAATGTAAATCATTCAAAAATTTAGTTTTCAATGCTGGACTAACTAAGAATGCCTTAGGACTGTTCTGACTTTATGTTCCTAATCCAATATAACCAATATGCTCCAATCTCCAAGTGATGCTCCAATTCAATGCCAACATTCAATCCGATATAATCCAATTAATACCTGAAACATAGACAAGGCAATAAAAACAAATTCATAGATCTGATCAGAACTTTAGAAATTTATTAAGCCATAAACATATATTTTTCTCTTTTTTTTCTTTTTTCTTTTTTTTTACAAGATAGAGATAGCCACGAACGAACAGATTCATTTTTTTAACTCAGCTAGCAAAAATGGAAGAAGAAAACAAGCATATCATGTAAAGTTGATGCATGGCATCGGGAATAAAACTGCTCTTGATACAACTCTCTGCCTACAAAAAGACTGCTTGATTGAAACATGAAAAGATTTAGCATCTTCAATTCCAGCTAGGTAATATAAACTATTCTCCAAAGATGAAAATAGAAACATGACAACGTCTTAAGAATCAAAAAGTATGAGAGGAAAAATGAAGAATTTAGATTTAGTGAGAGAAATCTTAGCATGCATCCAGTTTCATTAACCCAATAAAAAATCAGAGAGAGATCTTTCTGCAGTTGTTTCATTCTATATTCATTCTCCCAGATGATGACCTAGGGAAAAAAAGCCACGGAGAACACTTACATTGTTCGTTATTCTTTATAAGAAACCATAGAAACACAAAACAAAATTAAACTAACTATTTCATGGTATATGCTGAAGACAATCAGCTCTTGAAGGCCAGAAGTGAAAAACTTTGACAGCGTCTAAGTCAATTCAAAACGAACTATATTAATTTTAGTTACTTTAAAAATCACATTATCATGAATACTGGATATATGTAAGCTACATGTCCGTCACAGTGATAATTACAAATCAGCCTTGCAAATCAAATCAGCATTTACCGAATAGGTTAGTATCTTTGCAACATCTGCCTTCAAATTGATGTCAACCGTCAAGCTTTTCACTTAGATGGCATCAACATCGGCAGGGTAATCAAATTCTCATCTGTCACTATTTATATATCACAGAATGTTTTAAAATGTTTAAACATGATTGTAGGAAAGATTAACTTAACATCAAAGCTAAACTATAAGACTTCCTTCCGTCTTGGTCGACCATGAAATTGCAAGCATGTAGCAGAAGAAACCAACCATAAATTAAAAACCTTGCTTTCTGGTTTACCGAAGCTTTCTATTTGGCAGGTTTTGAATAGATCAAATAACTCATTGCGGGTGAGAACTTCAGATGATCAGATTTGATTTTAACAATGTTTTCTGAATGTGCCCCTATTGCATAACAAAGAGATTCCAAACTTACTCAGCACATTCGATCTGCTTTTCCCGAGTTCTGATCGTCAAGAATGACCAGAATCAACTGCTTATTCTCATCCAAATGCTGCAGCGGAATCAAGAAAAAACAAGCCCTGATCGAGACTCAGTGGAAAAGTAGATCACATTTAAATGCAGAGAGAGAGAGAAAAGTAGACCACATTAACACGCACGCAAGTGAAGTGAAAAGGCTACTTCAGAAAAGACAACTAATAGATGCATACGATCATCGTGCGATCAGTGAAGCTTTTTTATGTTTCAGACTTAACTAGAAATTAAGCAAAAGAACAAAAATCAAAAGCATCAATCGATAAGCATATAGATTATGGGAAGCAGCATTACAGCATCAATAGATGGCACATCATATCTTTATGCCCTGCCAAAAATCAGAGAAACATAAAACATTCTCTGAGAAGCAGAGCAAATTGATTCCAAGTTTGCCAATCCACACATGAGACTTACAGAATTCCTGTAAAGAATGGAAGAAAAAACAGAATACAGCACACCTTAAAAACTCGATGCCAATAACTATTGAATCTCATATATAATCAACCTAGCAACCATATGCTAATCCCACTTGTCCCACAATGAACTAAAAATGCCAAAAGGAAAAAAAAAAAAAAAAAAAAAAAAATGAACGATGAAAAATGAAAGCACAACTTAGTTCTCGTAAAACAGGAATCCTAACTTCTCCGCACCGGCAAAAGCCCCCTGAGCATCAATTGATTTATAAGAAGAAAATAAAATCTATGATGGCAACAAAGATTAATCATTCGCAATCCAACCAGGAACAAGAAAACTTATTCACCAAACAACCAAAGAATCCACTAATGGCTTGCAAATAGACCAACTCATCTGAAATGTAAAGAGTAAAGCAACCAATGGAAAAACTAAAAAAAAAAAAATGAAATAAAAAATAAAAGATCCCCGTATGACAATAAACCACCAAAGAGCTCCCTGTTACCCAAAAATCGCATGAATCACTAATGAGAAGTTCAACCAAGCAACTAAGAAAAACCAACCTATTTGCCAATGAATCAGCCAAAAAAAAACAACAACAACAAACCGACTTTTCCAAAGCATCCAAACATCAATAGTCGACAAGAAAAAAAAAAGGAAGAAATAAAAAAGAAAATGATCCGCAGAAGAAAAAAAAATAGTCTCGAAAAGTAATACCACCCAACACACCTGAAATACATCACCAGATACACCATCATCACACCCCAAAAATCCAATCAAAACAGGAAAACCAAGGAAAGTCAGGTCTCATTGGAGAAAGTTATCTTATTTGGTGGTCCTTCTCGTGGAAAACCAAGGAAAATCGGCAGTGATTGGCGATGATTTTCTCGAGGAGATCTCGATGGAACACAATGGAAGGGTGAATGCCTTCTGATAGAGATTCTAGGATTCTAGGTTTCTTGGAAGATTTTGAATCAGATTGAGAGCTTCGTCGAACACGGAAGAAGAAGACGCGCAGAGTCCAATCGGGACACCCTAGGTTCCTTTGATTTTTTTTTTAACTTTAAGATTTGTGCAAAAAAAAAAAAAAAAATCAGCTCCTACGATATCAAAATAAAAAAATACGGAGGAATTTTAAATAAATTTAATTTTAAACCAATCTAAATATATTAAATCTAAACTAATTTATTTTGATAAAATAATTCGATCAAACTTAATTACAATCTATTGAAACAAGGTCATGACTTAACCATAAGGATGGCGATTTTATTCGACCCATCGGGTATTCGAATCGATATGATCCAAATGGAATGGATTTTACCTGATCCGATTAAAATTCGAGATGAATATGGATTCTAAAAAAATACTCCAAGTAGATTTGGATCGGATACGAATAATAGTATGTCTTGACTCGAATCCGATCCAAGATAACTTGACGTAGCGTATAACGCGACGATCATTAAAAAAGAGGGATGGAAGATGCAGCGATTACAACAATGATTACAATGATGGCCAAGGGCCTTATTTACAATATAAAAGTCTTAATTCAAAAGCAAAAAAAATTCTAAATAAAAATAAAAATAACAAAATGACCCATATCCGACCCATTACCAGCTCTATTTAATAGTAGGGGAGTAATTTATCTCACCTTAAAGATGACAATGGATCTCTATAATCCAAAAATCTGATCCAAATTTTAGTCAAATCTTTGAATTGACATTCTACTTATTTTGGATTTAGGTCGAACTTGAAATCAAAAAATATATTTTAAATAAAATTTATATTTGGATCCAAGTCTGAAAATTCTAATTTTGATAAAAAATATTTTTTATTAATAATTTTTAAAAAACAAATATAGAATGTTACTTCAATTTAATTTTTTGGATTTGGCTGGCTTTCTTCTAATCAATGGATAAAAATTTTGACTTAATTTATATGTAAGGGTTTAAATGGTATAAATATCCTATTAATCATAATATATGTAGAATTTGGTTAGGCCTTGGTGGATAAGATAGTGGACGTGTTATTCAAGAATTTTAAGTTCAAATTTATGATGCTAATTTCTGATGGATTATCCGTCATAAATTTTAACTTTATTTTTAAACTTATGATGCTAATTTCTGATGGATTATCCATCATAGATTTTATTTTCAAATTTATAACATGAATTTTTAATAGATTATCCATCATAAAATCTACTTCTATTGTTAAAATATTTTTGACCATCTTTCCATAAAAAATAATTATCTTAATAATTAAAATTTTTTTGAAATTATGCTTCTCATAGAATTCTTCAACAAAAAATTCACTAACAAATAATTTATCACTAAATCGATCACAAATATTTTTGATATATATTTTTAATTTTTTTTAAAATTTTCTAATAGTTTTTTTAATAAAATTATTTTTAATAAATAATCCATCAAAAATTTATCAGAGATTTTGAGATATATTAATTATATTTTATTATATTTCTTTGATAGAAATCTATCAATGATCCGTTAGAAATTTCTGATGGATCACGTTCGTCAATAAATTCTGTCAATGAAGTCCTTATTTCTAGTATTATGTCTCCACGCTGTTTGACCCAGAAGATGGGGCATCATGATTCTTTTTGATAGGACGGACAGTAATTTTATTGTTTTACTTAATCAAGTAAGATGGGGCCATTGCTTTTTTTTTATTTATTTTTATTTTGGTGCTCCTTACTTGATGCTAGTTATTTTTCTTTAATACTTAGTATATGTTTTAGTAGATTTGAGTTATCCATATTTATCTTTTAGCAAATTTGATTTACTCATGCTTAATCATTGAAACGTAAGTTAAAAATTAATTATGGCATTATCACGTTTGATAAACGTGGGTATATATAATCTTTTTTTTTTAGAATTTAATTTTTTATTCATGTATGTACTTTACGTAACTATTTTTGTAGTGCTTCTTTGGACTAGGCCTTGAAAGATTCGAACTAATCAAAGAAGTGGACTTGGGCCAGGATTGCTTGTTATAGATTTTAAAGAATTTCTACTTCTTTTCCCTATTTTTCTCCGAGAAGAAGTCTTCTTTTAAGTTTTGGTTTATTGATCTCAAACTCCAAAGAGATCATGCAGATCTCCAGATCTTTGGATTCTGCCACTTGGGAGTAAGTAGGAGAGATCGGAGGGAAAGTTTGGTTCTCTTCATATTGGTTTGTGGAATCTTTAGTCCAAAATTTACATTGCAAAGTTTGGTTGCAATTGGCATAAAGCAACTCTGCCTGTGCTGGTCTAAAGAAATTATAGATGGTTCTAGCCTATAATTGTGGCTGTGAGCTAATTTAGTCCTACAAAATTTGATGGAAACGTCATCCTCTGAATGAGTGGTGATGGTTTTCAAATGGCTTTGTCCTGATTTGACCGCTGGGATTGATTTTTTCAAGAGCTAGTCTTTAGGCAGAGAAATTTGATCCCAGATCAAAGTTTTGAGGACATAAATAGTGTCATATTTAGGGGTCTGAAAATATCTAGTCCATCCCAAGTTATCTTATTTATAACACCTATATGATCTAAAGTGGTAAGGGTTTTATAATACATCCTTATTGTTATTGCTATAGGATATGATCCTAGTAGCTTCTTCAGGTTACGAAGTTTGACATCTAATTTTAAGATTTTTAGGATATTTCTATCCTTAATTTTGACAGTAAGATCCATATTATAATTGAAGTAAATGGGATCTTCAAAAAGACTTGATTCAACCATTCTCAGTAGGAAATCTTTGCAGTTCGTAAATCTTCCATCCTTTAAATATAAAAGGATGGTAGAATTTAGATCCTTTTCTGATTAGAGGTTTCATAGCCACTTGTATGAGTCTAATATGCATAAACTCATATTTGGATTTGTAAGTCCTAATTATTTCTTCGGTTACAATTGGAATTAACTCATGTTCATTGGATATTGATATGGTTTTTCCGGTTATTTTGATCCTAGTGTCAGGAAGAATCCAATTTATTTTATAAATCAAACTCCTAGGGACCTTAAAGACTATCCAATTCTTTAACTATTTGCCAGAGAGCTCAATCAAAGCATCCTCAGAATTAGTACCTTCGCCTAGCGAAGAAAAGTTAGTCAAGGAAGTCCTAAATAAAAAATTCATTGTGTTTTTTTTGAGTCAAGCAATCCCGGACTGTCAATGATTTATGTCTCAGCCTGAACGGCCTAAAATGGCAGATGTCTATGCGACTTGGGGTCAAACAAGAATTGCCGGAAACAAACTTGACAATAAAACACCCTATAAAAGACTTCTATACCAACCCCACCATGCTTGTAGCTTTGATACCACTTATAAGTGGTGTGTGTGTGTGTGTGTGTGTGTATATATATAACAAGACCTTGTAAAAGATGTTAAAAGAAGATTGTTCAAAATAGCAAAAAGGATTGACACAAGAGATTGCCCGAGGCACATTGGATTTACTGGACTACCATTCCAAAATCCTTCTTAACTTAGGCATTGGGGGCCCAATTAGAGTCAATTCGACAAGCTTTTATCTTCTTTTTGTGTGTAGATTGGCATCTCTTCATGATTTGACTAACGTCCTTCAGGCCACCATGGTCATGTAGGATTTGGGTATCAACAGAATGATGTTAATAGTAGGGCAAAAGTTCGAGCCAACCATGCATATATAATATATAATTCAAGCCTCTCAGACCATTCCTAAAACCATCTTAGACTCACTTAGCTGATCTCAAATATAGGTCAACGAGAAATTTGACTACTTTCTTTGATCAAGCAAGATAAAATGGCTTGGGCTTGGAAGTAAAGGATATAAGATATGGTATAAAATCAACCTATATCATGGATGGACATGTGCCAAATACGGGTGCAAATAGGTCAGATCTAATTTGAGTGATCTTGATCTGATCTAATTCTTTATCAGGTCCTAATATTGGACCCAAATTCAATCGAGCAGAAGATCGAGTCGAGTTGGATCGAGTCCATGGCCAAAATTTTTGACCTAATGGGTTGCTCATGTTGGGTCGGGTCCATATATAACCCAACCCCAATCCAAAAGAAATTGAGTCTGAATTAAATATAGCCAACTATATTTTAATTATTGCATAGCCAATTGCTATTAACCATACAAAATAGATAATAAACCATATCACTTTTAAAATAAATTAAGATATAAAAAAGATTTTAAACCTATGTTTATGTTAAAGTCATTACTCATATAACTCTTAAATCACAGCTTAGAGGTTCAAATAAGCTCAAGCCCTAATAATATACGAGGTTCAAGTCAGATCGGGTCATCGAGTAGAAGATCCAAAATTGATCTAGAAATTAAATAAGTAAGGTCTGGTCAGATCCGAATTCAATAAACTTAGATTTGACTTGAAAAATGGAATGATCCAGTTTTAGAACCCGACCTAACCCCATAAGTTTTTTAAAACGAGTTGGATCGGGTCTAAATGGATTGGGCTAGGTCAAGTCATGGGTCAACTCGACTCATTTGCACCTTATTGGCAAGCAATTTTAAATAGATTTGAATTTTGGATAGTTACAACGTTACTATTAAGGAAGAAGGTTATGGCAATCTCTTGATTTCTACCTCCAAATTGTAATGAATCTATGCTCCCAAGCAAGCCCAAGGAACTCCAAAAAGAGTGGCTCAAAAAGAGAGATTCCAATAGCTTAAAGCTCTCATAGCGAGAGGTTCCCTTATCCATTATTTTGCTCTTTTTTCTTGCAAGTTAGCAGGTCTATGAGTTGCTGAGATAGAGATGAAGGCCAAAACCAAAGTGAAGGCCAAGGTTGAGGTGAAGACCATGCCGAAGTGAAAGAAGATCATGGTGAAGGCCAAGGCTGAAGTGAAGGTCTAGGCTAAGGTAAAGATTAAGCCAAAGTGAAAGATAGCTAAGGTGAAGGCCGACGTTGAAGTGAAGGCTTAGATCGAGGTGAAGACCCAGCCCAAGGTCAAGCTACTAAACTTGAGGTCGAGGTGAGAAGCCTGAGACCAAACTCCCAAAGGCCAAACTCCCAAAGATCGGACTGCCAATATAAAACTTCCAAAGACCAAACTACCAAAGAATGAGCTCCCAATGCAAATGTAACACCCCATCTCTGAATTCGGACGATAGTGCCACACCCCACTCTTATCTAAAGGTTAAGAAAATTTTTAAGCTATATCTATACTGTAATATCATTTAAACCTACTCGAGATCATTATCTCAAATTTTTGCTCAATCAACATATACAATCTAATTTAATTTTTTAATCTATTAAAGCAAATATCTTAATTTAACTCAATAATTTTACATAATCAAATTCAAGATTCCATTCACAAAACCATACTATATACATTTTATACAATCACTTAAAATACAACAAGCTCATCACTTTCTGATTTAACTATCTCAGCTATATAATACATCTCTCAATACATTATAAGTTTACAAACCAACATCTTCCAATAACTTTCTCAGCTAGAGATGCTGATACACATGCTAATAATATCACTGAATTAAGCTACTCTAAAACTGCAGAAAATAAGAGTAAGAGGTGAGACTTGGAAAAATTTTAGTGAATGGATAAATAATCTAATAATGAAAAATAAAAAGACATAGCTAAAATATTCATTGTTATAATATATAACATATGTTTTTAATATGCTTTTAAATATGAGTAATCTAAATAGGAACAAGATCATAAATAAATTATTTTGTTGAAAGAATACTTTGTTGAGCTAAAACAAGTTTACTGAACTAATAAAATCTACTGAACCAAAAGAAATATGCTGAAATATAATAAACCAATTCTTTTCTAAATAATACTGATGGCTATGGCAGACTACTCCCAGCACACTCCTAGCATAAGTAGTCAGCACATAAGATGAATGTGAATGTTGTTGAAATAAAGCTCCACCGGACATTTAGATATACTGCCAATGTACTGCCCATACACTGCTAATACACTGCCAAGCTCCACTGGACATTCTGATATCTTATATCGTAAGGAGGTGCCGGTTGCTATATGCTGCATGACATATCGTGCTATGCATTCTTTCAAAAGCTGATATTGAATAAACTTTCAAATATCAATAGACTGACTTAAATAAATTCCAAACAAGAGAATAAGCTAAGTCTCAAAATATTTGTATATATTTCTGTTTCATACTTATGAAAATGAATAAAACCATATATAAGAAAGAAAATATTAAAGCTAGATAAAAAAAACCTACTCACCTTCAGCTAACTAGCTATTGCATCACTTTGATATCTAACTTACTTAAATCACTCCTCAAGAGCCTTCTTCCTCTCCTATAGCATTAATAGACTTTGATAAATACAAATCTTCGGACATAAGAACATGAGAGCACATACTTTGTTTCATTAAGCTTACTCTCTAATTCTTCCTACTCTTACTTAATTTTTTTCTATTTTGCTTCACTTTGGTTTAATTAACCTTCAATATAAACTTCAAAACTTCAAGCAATTTAACATGTTTTACACTTTTCAATACTAACCATCTTAATTTTTACTTTGATTTTTCTTTACTTGCTCTAGTTTAGGTTTTACTAAACCTTAACACGTACTTGACAAAATTCCAGTATCTCTGCTGTTTCTTCTTCTTCATAATTTGTTTTAAATTCTACTAAACATAAACCCAATTTACTTTGCTGAAATATATCAAAAAATTTTAGAAAATCAAATGGATAGCAACTATTCCTCTTCCCATTCCAAATCTCAGTTATAATCCAGTTCACTAAAACCTCAAGACCGTAAAAGATCAATCTAAGATTCAATTTGAATTTAATTTAAAGATTAAAACTTTACCTCAAAGGATTTATGCACTGCTGCCCTCAACCAGTCTTCTTTCTTCCTTACTATTTACAACTCCTATTTCCTCAAATCAGTCCTTCACTAAGTATTCCTTTATCAAGCTGAGTTCTCCTTAAATTTTGATTGAGAAACCTTCTCTTCCCGAGCTCCTTTCTTCCCCTAACCTTTTGTTGTCTGCGGGAGAACTAAAATAATAACTAAGAAAATCGGTAGTTTTGTTGTTTTGGAAATAAATAAACTAAAGAGAATTTTCTAGATATCATTCCATGAAGAATCCATCCAATCCCAAGCTTAACAGGTGTTGCTCTAATATATTTCCAATCATTAGTTAATATCCTCAAGCTGCTCATTCATCCCTTAAAAAAATATTTTAAAAGCTGCACTTAAAATCCTCTTAGTTAAACCCGCTCCTAGAATTTTCCGCTAACCGAGCTGGCTCGGCCCCAAATCAAGTTAGCTCGAGTGTCACTTGGATCAGCTTGACTCCAAATTAGATTGGCCCTCTCAGAAAAATAGAAAATTCATTCTATAGCCTCAGACTCAATCCGGCTCGATTTCAATTCGAATCAGCTCAAACTTTAAGATTTCAGAAATTAACTCTTCAAACTTTGTTCATAGCTTTACTCAATTCTCAACTTATTTATATTTTTTTTAAAGTTAATGTCCTCATTTATTTTACTCTTTATTAATTTTAAAACATAAATGTAAATAAGAAATATCATCCTATTTGGAACCAATAAGAATATAAAAAAAATCAAAATCTTTAAGAACAAGATTCCAAAATTTGGGTTCTAGTTCAAATTCTCCAAATCCAAAACTTTTAAAACTTTCTTGCTTCAAAACGAACAGGTTAAATAGTCTTCAATATTCATTAAAAATTATTTTATGGTTCACTAATATCTAAAGATCAATTATCGAAACTTTTTATTTCAAGAAAATATATATTTTATATAGCCCCCTTATAGGTGCTAGCTTTCAGACTTAGAAAATTTTCAGAACTCAAAATGATAGATAATCATAATTTATACTCAAATAGCTCAATTATACCATAAATAGACTACTATGCCATTTATACATGAACATAAATCTTTTAATTCTCTATTTTGCTAGTTCAAGATGTTACATTTTCTCCCTCCTTAAAATAAATTTTTTTCTCGAAATTTGCACTTTCTACTTCAAGAAATTTTTAAGCTTCAATTATGACATTGCTAAATTTTCATTACTCAACCAACTTATGCTTTTGATAGAATCTCTCTTAAGAATAATTCCAATCCCTTTCTCAAGATTTTTCACAATGATGAACCTTACCTTAAGTATTCAACATAACAATGAAAATTGAAATACATGAACTATTTTTAAGTTCCTCAAAACTGGAGTATGCCCCATTAACCTCAACTACTTAGCAAGGCTATAGTGGCTGAGCTAGGCTTAATTAGCATATTATGCTGCAGTTCATAAGGTACCGTTAAACTCAATTCAACTACTAACGACCTGCTACCCTTTTTACTTCAGCCTATCTCCATCACTAGTATCAGTCCTCATCTTACTTACACATCTGTAAATACATTAGACTTTGATTCAATTTATCTGTCAATCAAGTCATCTCCAAATTCACTCAACCCACTTTATACTGTTTACTAAGCAATCCAAGCAATCTGATTATGATACATATAATCATACCAGTCTATCTTTACTAATCATAATCCTTTCTTGATATTCATTAACCATAAACCATTTTTTTTCATCCTTGCTGACTACAAGCCTTTGCTCATCTCTTTAAACCATTAACCCTTGCTCACTTTTATGAATCATAAACTTTTGCTCTGACTTAGATCCATCCCTCCTACTTATGACCCATTTCTTATGCTCACTGGTTCTAATCTTTCATTCATCTCTATTGTTCATAAACCCTTATTCATCTCCACTAATTACAAACCTTGGCTCTAGCTTAAATCCATCCCTTCTATTCACAAACCTTTATTGATCTCCAATGACCACAAACTATTAGCCTTTGATACTAAACATGTACTTCCTACTAACCATTGCTTATCTTCACTGATTATAAACCATGCTCTGATACCACAAATATAACACCCCACCTCTGAATCCGAGCGATGGTGCCACACCCCATTTTTATCTAAAGGTTAAGAAGATTTCTAAGCTATATCTGTGCTGTAATATCATTTAAACCTACTCAAGATCATTATCTCAAATTCTTACTCAATCAACAGATACAATCTAATTTAATTTCTTAATCTACTAAAGCAAAATATCTTAATTCAACTCAATAATTTTACATAATCAAATTCAAGATTTCATTCACAAAATCATACTATATACATTTTATACAATCACTCAGAATATAACAAGCTCATCACTTTCTGATTTAACTATCCCAGTTATATAATACATCTCTCAACATATTATAAGTTTACAAACCAACATTTCCCAACAACTTCCTCAGCTAGAGGTTATGATATACATGCTGATAATACCACTGAATTAAGCTACTCCAAAACTATAGAAAACAAGAGTGAGGGATGAGACTTGGGAAAGTTTCAATGAATGGATAAACGATCTAACAATAAAAAATAAGAAGACATAGCTGAAATATTCATTATTATAACATATAATATATATTTCTGATATGCTTTCAAATATAAGTAACCTAAATAGGAACAAGACCACAAATAAATTATTTTGCTGAAAGAAGGCTTTGCTGAGCTAAAATAAGTTTACTGAGCTAATAGAATCTGCTGAACCAAAAAAAATATGATGAACTATAATAAACGAATTCTTTTCCAAATAATGTTGATGGCTATGGTAGACTACTCCCAGCGCACCCCTACCATGAGTAGTCAGCACATAGGATGAATATGAATGCTGCTGAAATAAAGATTCACTGGGCATTTAGATACACTGCCAATACACTGCCTATACACTACCAATACACCGCCAAGTCCCATTGGATATTTTGATACCTTATATCGCAAGGTGTCGGTTACAATATGCTGCATGACATGTCGTGCTATTCATTCTTTCGAAAGCTGATACTGAATAAACTTTCAAATATCAATAGATTGACTTAAATAAATTACAAATAAGAGAATAAGCTGAATATCAAAATATTTATACATATTTCTATTTCATACTTATGAAAATGAATAGAACCACATATAAGAAAGAAAATATCAAAGCTAGATAAGAAAATTCACTCACCTTCAGCTAACTAGCTATTACATCACTTTGATATCTAACTCCTCGAAAGCCTTCTTCCTCTCCTATAGCATTAATAGACTTTGATAAATACAAATCTTCGGACATAAGAACATGAGAGCACATACTTTGTTTCATTAAGCTTACTCTCTAATTCTTCCTACTCTTACTTAATTTCTTTCTATTTTACTTCACTTTGGTTTAATTAACCTCCAATATAAACTTCAAAACTTTCAGCAATTTAACATGTTTTACACTTTTCAATACTAACCATTTTAATTTTTACTTTGGTTTTTCTTTACTTGCCCTAGCTTAGATTTTACTAAACCTTAACACGTACTTGACAAAATTCTAGTATCTCTACTGTTTTTCCTTCTTCATAATTTATTTTAAATTTTACTAAACATAAACCCAATTTACTTTACTGAAATATATCAAAAAATTTTAGAAAATTAAATGGATAGCAACTGTTGGGGATAAATCCCGCTCCTGCCGAAGCCTGGCCCGACGCTCGGCCCAATGTACCCAGTAGCCGCTGAAGAGCTTCAGCGCCGGGCGCCAGGCCGAGCCCCTACCACGGCCGAACTGCCTAGAGGCCGAACTCCCCTTCGCCAAGGTCCGGGCCGAACTACCTAGCTGCCGAACGCCCCAGCGCAGGCTCCGGACCGAACTCCCACCGACAGCCAAACTTTCCCTTCGGCCGAACTCCTTCGGACTCCCCACGATCGAACTCCTTCGAACCGACCCTCCAGCCAGCCGAGCTCCTCCCGGATCTCCCCTTCGGCCGAACTCCTTCGGACTCCCCAGCGGCCGAACTCCTTCGGACCGACTCCATGCGGCCGAACTTCTTCGGACTTCCCACGGCCGAACTCCTTCGGACCGACTCCAAGCGGCCGAGCTTCAATGAAGTCCTCTCAGCGGCCGAACTCCTCAGCGGATGGGCTTTAGTAGAATCCCCAAGCGGTCGTCACTCAGGAGCCCGAACTCCTCAGCAATCGTCACTCAGGAGCCCGAACTCCTCAGCAGTCGTAGACGAAGGCGGTAGCCGAAGAAGTGGATAAGCTCCTTGAAGCTGGACTCATCCGGGAGGTCAACTATCCGACCTGGGTCCGAACGTGGTCCTCGTCAAAAAGCAAACAACAAATGGAGGATGTGCGTCGACTTCAAGAAGCTGACAAAGCCTGCCCAAAAGGACAGCTACCCCTGCCGAGGATCGATCAGCTGGTGGACGCAACCTCGGGCCACGAGCTCCTCACTTTTATGGACGCATTTTTTGGTTATAACCAATACGCATGGCGCCCGAGGATGAAGAAAAGACCACCTTTATTACTGACCGAGGTCTCTATTGTTACAGGGTCATGCCTTTCGGACTCAAGAATGCAGGAGCCACCTACCAGCGCTTGGTCAACAAGGTCTTCAAGGGGCAGATCGGCCGCAACATGGAGGTGTACGTGGACGACATGCTGGTCAAAAGCCGAGCCTCGACAGACCACACTCCGCGACCTTGAAGAAACTTTCGGTGCGCTTAGGAGGCACAAGATGAAGTGAACCCGACCAAATGCGCCTTCGGCGTGACCTCCGGAAAATTTTTAGGATTCATGGTGTCGAGACGCGGAATCGAGGCAAATTCCGAGAAAATCCGAGCCCTTCAGGAGATGACTGCCCCGAAAACAATTAAGGAAGTTCAGCGCCTGGCTGGGAAGGTAGCATCCCTGAACCGCTTTGTCTCGAGGTCGGCCGAGCGGTGCCTGCCCTTCTTCCAGGTCTCCAGGTGACCGAAGGATTTTTGCTGGACGCGGGTGCAAACAGGCATTCGAGGAGCTCAAAAACTACCTGCGCGCCCCGCCTGCTGGCAAAGCCCGAACCTGGAGAAGGGCTGTTCCTGTACCTAGCTGTCTCTCCAATGGCCCTGGCGCTGTCCTGGTCAGGGAAGATGCGAAGAACGCAACAACCAATCTACTACGTGAGCCGGGCCTTGAGGGATGCGGAGACCAGGTACTCCAAGTTGGAAAAAATTAATTTACTGTCTTCTAATCGCTGCCAGGAGGCTCCGACCTTACTTTCAGGAGAATACCATAACGGTCCTCACGGACCAACCAATAAGAGCCGTCCTCACGAGCAGACGCTTCAGGAAGAATCGCCAAATGGGCGATCGAGCTCACGGAGTCGACATCAATTACCGGCCCAGGCCATCGATCAAGGCTCAGATACTGGCGGACTTCGTGCTGGAATGCCACCGCACCGGTTGAAGCCGAACTTGAATCAAGCGAGATTATCATCGGGGAGACCAAGCCTCAACGAGGCCGAGCGTGGCGGTCGAGCTTTCCTGAAGAAAGGGCCGACCTTCTTGAGGGCGCCTGGGTTCTGCACGTGGATGGCTCATCCACTCTAGCGGGGCCGGCGCAGGGTTGGTCCTGGTTAGCCCCGAGGGATCGTCACCGAGTACGCATTGCCGCTTCAAGTTTCCCACAACCAACAATGGGGCCGAATATGAAGCGCTGATAGCCGGGCTGGCAGATTGCCAGGGAATTGAAGGTGGGTCGGCTTCAAAGTCTATAGCGACTCCCAGTTGGTGGTCGGTCAGGTCGCGGCAGCTACGAGGCGCGGGAGGAAAGCATGATGGCGTACCTCGAAAAGGTGAAGAACTTGATACCAGCCTTCGACAGCTTCGACATTCGGCACATTCCAAGGACGAGAATACAAGAGCCGACCTTCTCCAAGTTGGCCACTTCTGCCCCGGCCGAACTACGAAAGAAGTATTTTTGAAACGTCTGAAAATGCCCGACCACTGAGGAACCTCAGGCCGTCCTGCGGACGAGGACTTCGAGCCCAACTGGATCGATCCGCTGATCGCCTACCCTCGAAGAAGGGGCTCTCCCTCACGACCGGAGAGAAGCTCGGAGGCTCAGGAGTCAAGCCCCGCTACGTCTTGCACGAAGGCAGGTTATATAAGAGGTCGTACTCCCTCCCATTGCTGAGGTGCCTCCGACCCTCTGAGGCCTACATCGCGCTACAAGGATGTCCACGAAGGACTCTGCGGGAGTCACGCAGGAGCCAGATCCTATCTGCAAAGACTACTTCGGCAAGGTACTACTGGCCCCCCCCTAATTTTCGTGATTCCACGGAATACGTGAAGAGAATGTGACCGCTGCCAGAAGAACGCCAGCGTTGCAAAGGCAGCCGGCGTCCGAACTCACTCCGCTCACTGCACCCTGGCCTTCGCGCAGTGGGCGGGTGGACATCCCCGGCCCCTTCCAACGGCGTCCGGCAACGGAAGTTCCTCCTGATCGCGATTGGACTACTTTACCAAGTGGGTCGAGGCGGAACCACTAGCAGGAAGATCACCGAGGCCAAGGTGCAGGACTTCGTCTGGAAGACGCTGATCTGCCGGTTCGGCCTGCCCCGAGCCCTCATAACCGATATGGGCGACAGTTCGCTGGGAGCCCGATTTGCCGGAGTTCTGCGAAGGACTAAACGTCTCCCACCACTTCACATCGGTGGCTCATCCGCAAGCCAATGGGAAGCCGAAGTGACCAATCGGACCCTGCTGGCAAGGCCCTCAAGACGAGGCTTCGACAGGGCAAAAAGGGGCCTGGGCAGACGAACTCTACACGTCCTCTGGGCGTACCGAACAATGCAAGAGGGTACCGACCGGTCGAGACACCCTTCGCCTTGGCCTTCGACCGAGGCAGTCATTCCGATCGAGCTCAACTCCCCGTCTGCTCGAATCGTGGGCTTCAACGAGCAACTCAACTCCCAGGACCTCAGAACCAATCTCGACCTTCTGGAAGAAAAGAGGGAGGCAGCCCGCATCCGGATGGCCGCCTACCAACAGAAGGTGGCTCGGTATTACAATTCCAGAGTCAAAAGCAAGGCGTTCAGAGTTGGGGACTTAGTGCTCCGACGAGCAGCCGTCTCTCGCCCCAGATCAAGGGAAGCTCGTCCCAAATTGGGAAGGTCCGTACGAAGTGGTAGAGGTCATCCGACCTGGAACCTATCGCTTAAAGGAGCTCGGAGGACTAGCACTTCCCCGACCTTGGAACTCAGAAAACCTGAGAATGTACTACCAGTAGTTTCCCTCAATAAAACCTTGTTGCTCGACCCATCGTTTCAGGGTCACTGGAAAAAAGCGAGCGGAAATGTCCCCACAGCGA
>QRFJ01000019.1:1936083-2039870 GCA_006176705.1 Cocos nucifera
CACTTACGAGCCCGAACTCCTCAGCAGTCGTCACTGGGCCGAACTCCTCAGCGGTCAGCCCCTCATCAAACTTCGGCCGACCGAGCTCCTACCAAACTTTCAAGTGTCCAAGCCTCAGCCCAAGTCCAACAGCCGGCCGAACCCCAGACGGCCGAGCCGTGGCTTCTCAGCAGCCGAACTCTTCTGCGAGAGCCTTAGCTGCATACCTCTCGCCAGACGCCTATGGGAGCCGAACTCCCTCCTATCTTCCTCTTCAGGAGCCCGAACTCCTCCGAAATGGGCACATGACGAAGGCTTCATCCCTTCATTCGCAAGCTCTGCAACCATCACCATCAGTCAGTCCGCCGAACAGTCAGTCCGCCGCGGACGTTAGCGACCCACTGTCAGGCGGCGATGGCTGTCATCCTCCATCCGCCGCACGCGGCACCAGTGAGACTGACTCCACCGAACCTCGAGGCGGCGTCAGCATGCGGCTGCAGTTGTCACCATCAAGCTCTGCTATATCAAGGACCCTCCCACCACTAAGGGGAAGCTCTCTGGACTCTTGACTCTCTAAGCTCTCCTCCACATCTCTAAGCTCCGGAACTCATTCCGGCACTCCATTACTGTTGGTCAGAAACTAACTTGACGTCGGAGGGTCCTGCCGGAGCCACCACCCCACCGGTTCCGGACGGGACTTCATTTTGCAGGTCCCCGGCGGCGCCCAGCGGCCTCGATTGCGGCGACCCCCGGCGGCGCATGGATTTCTGCACCAACAAGATTGGCGCTAAAGGAGGTCACTGAAAACCTTCGAGGTTCCCCGTGTTCTTAAAGGAGTGCTCGTACGACAGATTTCCCTCCCTGCTCCGATCTCCTCCCTCCCTCTTCAGTTTCCTTTTCTGAAAAGAAAAATCCTCCCAGAAGAGCCTCGACCCGGAGGTCCGCAGCCTCCGCGGCCCTGATTCCCTTTATTCGGGTCCGTCCGCTCCCACTCCGGCCCCGGCGACGCGGGCCGCTCCGACTCGCGGTAGATGCGAGAGCGGTTCCGAACCTGCTTCCCAGCTAGGTCCGCGATCTTACGGAGGCGTGCCAGGTATGCATAGCCACGCATTCACGAGGCCATCGCCAGCCGGCTAGGAACAGGAGGAGAACCTCGTCCTAGCGTGAGCAAAGTCGAAGGCCCCGTCCACAAAGGACGGGATGGGGGGAGAAGCGAGGACGACGGTCCTCATGTGCCCCCACAGCCGGCTAGGAACAGGAGGAGAACCTCGTCCTAGCGTGAGCAAAGTCGAAGGCCCCGTCCACAAAGGACGGGATGGGGGGAGAGGCGAGGACGACGGTCCTCATGTGCCCCCACAGCCGGCTAGGAACAGGAGGAGAACCTCGTCCTAGCGTGAGCAAAGTCGAAGGCCCCGTCCACAAAGGACGGGATGGGGGGAGAAGCGAGGACGACGGTCCTCATGTGCCCCCACAGCCGGCTAGGAATAGGAGGAGAACCTCGTCCTAGCGTGAGCAAAGTCGAAGGCCCCGTCCACAAAGGACGGGATGGGGGGAGAAGCGAGGACGACGGTCCTCATGTGCCCCCACAGCCGGCTAGGAAATAGGAGGAGAACCTCGTCCTAGCGTGAGCAAAGTCGAAGGCCCCGTCCACAAAGGACGGGATGGGGGGAGAGGCGAGGACGACGGTCCCCATGTGCCCCCATAGCCCGTTGGGAACAGGAGGAGAACCTCGTCCTAACGAGAGCAAAGTCGAAGACCCCATCCACCAAGGACGGGATGGGGGAGAAGCTCGGACGATGGTCCGGATGTGCCCCACAGCCCGCTAGAAACAAGAGGAGAACCTCGTCCTAACGTGAGCAAGGTCCGAGGCCGAGCCCCAGAGTCCACGGCAAGCTTCACTGCAGAAGACGAGGTCTCCTTCGGACCTCAGCCTCAACTTCAGCGTCAATATTGGCTGGAGATGAGACCTCCCCCGAGCTTCAGCTGCGACAAATGCGGAGCCCGGAAGAAGACTTCGGCAGTCGCCTGTTTTGGTACTCCCTCCCTTCAATCTTTGAACTCGGAAGTGGGGGGGCTACTGTTGGGGATAAATTCCGCTCCTGCCGAAGCCTGGCCCGACGCTCGGCCCAATGTACCCAGTAGCCGCTGAAGAGCTTCAGTGCCGGGCGCCAGGCCGAGCCCCTACCACGGTCGAACTGCCTAGAGGCCGAACTCCCCTTCGCCAAGGTCCGGGCCGAACTACCTAGCTGCCGAACGCCCCAGCGCAGGCTCCGGGCCGAACTCCCACCGACAGCCGAACTTTCCCTTCGGCCGAACTCCTTCGGACTCCCCACGGCCGAACACCTTCGAACCGACCCTCCAGCCAGCCGAGCTCCTCCCGGATCTCCCCTTCGGACTCCCCAGCGGCCGAACTCCTTCGGACCGACTCCATGCGGCCGAACTCCTTCGGACCGACTCCATGCGGCCGAACTTCTTCGGACTTCCCACGGCCGAACTCCTTCGGACCGACTCCAAGCGGCCGAGCTTCAATGAAGTCCTCTCAGCGGCCGAACTCCTCAGCGGACGGGCTTTAGTAGAATCCCCAAGCGGTCGTCACTCAGGAGCCCGAACTCCTCAGCAATCGTCACTCAGGAGCCCGAACTCCTCAGCAGTCGTCACTTACGAGCCCGAACTCCTCAGCAGTCGTCACTGGGCCGAACTCCTCAGCGGTCGCCCTCATCAAACTTCGGCCGACCGAGCTCCTACCGAACTCTCAAGTGTCCAAGCCTCAGCCCAAGTCCAACAGCCGGCCGAACCCCAGACGGCCGAGCCGCGGCTTCTCAGCAGCCGAACTCTTCTGCGGACGAGCCTTAGCTGCATACCTCTCGCCAGACGCCTATGGGAGCCGAACTCCCTCCTATCTTCCTCTTCAGGAGCCCGAACTCCTCCGAAATGGGCACACGACGAAGGCCTTCATCCCTTCATTCGGCAAGCTCTGCAACCATCACCATCAGTCAGTCCGCCGCGGGCGATAGCGACCCACTGTCAGGCGGCGATGGCTGTCACCCTCCATCCGCCGCACGCGGCACCAGTGAGACTGACTCCACCGAACCTCGAGCGGCCCGCCAGCACGCGGCTGCAGTTGTCACCATCAAGCTCCGCAATATCAAGGACCCTCCCGACACACTAAGGGGAAGCTCTCTGGACTCTTGACTCTCTAAGCTCTCCTCCACATCTCTAAGCTCCGGAACTCATTCCGGGCACTCCATTACTGTTGGTCAGAAACTAACTTGACCGTCGGAGGGTCCTGCCGGAGCCACCACCCCACCGGTTCCGGACGGGACTTCATTTTGCAGGTCCCCGGCGGCGCCCAGCGGCCTCGATTGCGGCGACCCCCGGCGGCGACGGATTTCTGCACCAACAGCAACTATTCCTCTTCCCATTCCAACTCTCAGTTATAATCCAGTTTACTAAAATCTTAAGACCGTAAAAGATCAATCTAAGATTTAATTTGAATTTAATTTAAAGATTAAAACTTTACATCAAAGGATTTATGCACTGCTGCCCTCAACCAGTCTTCTTTCTTTCTTACTATTTATAACTCCTCTTTCCTCAAATCAGTCCTTCACCAAGTATCCCTTTATCAAGCTGAGTTCTCCTTAAATTTTGACTAAGAAACCTCCTCTTCTCGAGCTCCTTTCTTCTCCTAATCTTTTGTTGTCTACTGGAGAACTAAAACAATAACCAAGAAAATCGATAGTTTTGTTGTTTTGAAAATAAATAAACTAAAGAGAATTTGTTAGATGTCATTCCATGAAGAATCCATCCAATCCCAAGCTTAACAGGTGTTGCTCTAATATATTTCCAATCATTAGTTAATGTCCTCAAGCTGCTCATTCATTTCTTAAAAAATTATTTTAAAAGCTTCACTTAAAACCCTCTTAATTAAATCCGCTCCTAGAATTTTCTGCTGATCGAGTTGGCTCGGCCCTAAATCGGGTCAGCTCAAGTGTCATTTGGATCAGCTCGACTTCAAATCAGGCTGGCTCTTTCAGAAAAATAGAAAACTCATTCTGTAGCCTCAGACTCGGATTGGCTTGATTTCAATTCGGGTCAACTTAAACTTCAGAATTTCAAAAATTATCTCTTTAGATTCTGTTCACAGTTTTACTTAATTCTTAGCTTATTTTTATATATATTTTTTAAGTTAATATCCTCATTTATTTTATTCTCTATTAACTTTAAAATATAAATATAAATAAGAAATACTCCACTATTTGAAACCAATAAGAATATCAGAAAAATCAAAATTCTTAAGAACAAGATTCCAAAATTTGGGTTCTAGTTCAAATTCTCCAAACCCAAAACTTTTAAAACTTTCTTGCTTCAAAACGAAGAGTTTAAATGATCTCCAATATTCATTAAAAATCATTTTATGGCTCAATAATATCTAAAGATCAATTATCAAGATTTTTTATTTTAAAAAAATATATATTTTATATAGCCCTCTTTATAGATGCTAGCTTTTAGACTTGAAAAATTTTCAGGACTCAAAATGATAGATAGTTATAATTTATATTCAAATGACTCAATTATACCATAAATAAACTACTATGCCATCCATACATGAATGTAAATCTTTTAATTCTTTATTTTGCTGATTCGAGATGTTATAGCAAAGCTCTCAAAGGCTAAATTTCTAAAGACCGAGCTTTCAATGTAGAACTTCTAAAGACCAAGCTCTAAATGCATAGCTCTCAAAGGCTAAACTCCTAAAGTCAACCTTAGAGGATTAAAGTGAGGAGTCCAAGACTGAACTTATAAAGATCGATCCCAATATTGACTCGGAAGGGCCGAAGTAAAATGATTGATCTAAAAAGACCAAGATGAAATGACCGACTTAAAAAGCCCGAGGTGAAATAACTGATCTGAGAAGGCCAAGATAAAGTGATCGACTTGAGTTGGCTGAGATGAAAAACTGATTTAACAAGACTTAAATAAAAGGACTACGGCAATGGTTTGATCAAAAAATCACTGCCATAGGCTATGGCAGTGATTTTCTAACTGCTGCTACTGCGGCCGTCGTCGTAGCTCTATGACAACGATTGTTACAGCGGTTGTTAGAATCTTTGCCATAGATAGCCTATTACAGTGATTTATAAATCACTGCAATATATCGATCTATAGCAGCAGTTATATAACCGTTGCCATAGGTAATCTATAGCAGCTATTTTTTAACTACTGCCATAGGTCTAATATAGTGGTTGGCACCGTTTGTACTAGAGACCTATGGCAGCGGTTGGTATGGATATAACAGCGGTTATAAAATCGTTGTCATAGATATTAAATAATTAAAAAATAAAATTTTTATTTTTTTATATATTTTATCTAATAAATACAAATATATAACATAAAAGAATATAATAAACATAAAAATTATTTTAAAATGCTAAAATTTTATTATCGAATAAAATTTATTATAATATTTTTTTAAAAAAATAAAATATATCATAAGTCTCCTAAATCTACATCATCGTCGTCGTTGTCGTCATCGAAAGTCGGAGTCGGAGCCGAAGTTGGAGCTGGAGCCGAAGCTGAAGCTGGAGCTAGAGTCGAAGCCAGAGCTGAAGTTGGAATGTGGGCCAACATATTCTCGAAGCTCGTGACTTCAAAATGCATGCTGAGCGTCGACATCATGTCTCTCACGATGCCCTCCAGATGAGATGTGCGCTCCTCAGCCCGATCTGTCCGCATTGCAGTATGATCTGTCCGTGCCAATGCCTCCTCAAGCTCCTTCTGGCTGATGATATCGAAAGTCTATGAGAACCAATACCTCATCGGCATGTGTCCGGGTCTGCATCGTATCCTTCTAGAGTGCTCAGACCTCAAGATCTGAGACAGATGGTCATGGGGCCTAGAGGTATCCGGGCCCTCGCTTGTGAGCACATCTAAATGATTCTATAATTATAAATTAAAATAAAATTTTATAAGAAATGCTATAATGCTAATCATATATACTAATATATTTAATACTTATAAAAATACGTCCGATCACGGTGTTCATCGATCTGCCCGTCTTATCCGTGCGGTTGGATCGAAAGATCTCGCTACGATTGGGCATCACTCCATCTCTCATCAACTATAATAAAAAATAAATTTATCAAAAAGATGATAAAAAATATAAATTTAATTTATCTAGTAAGATTTAGAATTAATTATCTCTTTATGAACACGACTGGCCATAGACTCGTGGCCTAGAGTGTGCGTATACTCCTGGACTGCACAGTTCTTTCGGTTCTGATGGAAGATAGCCTAACAAGTATTTAAATAAATAATAAATATTTTAAAAATATTTAAATAAAATTTTAAGTGTATTAAAAAATTTAAAAGTTAAAAATTTTACCTCGAACTTCTGGCTTCTCTAGTGTTTAACCATCCTTTCCTCCTAACTCGAAGGACAGTTCTGTATCCAGGGAACAAGCTCCTCCAAAATATCTTGTCGATGCTCGAGCCATCCTCTATGAAGCTTGACCTTATAATCTCAATACAATTCTCCGATCTTCTTCAGTCGAACATCTCGAGCCTTCTCATGATTGAGAAAATCGTACCTCCTCTGCACAAATTTATCAAAAATCAGTTACAAAATTATTCTAATTAAACATATATAGTGTAAACATATAAAATATATAAATATAATTAAGATGCGCGTACTTACCCATATCTCCTTTCATACTCGATCCTTGATGGCAGCATCCATCAAACGCCAATCTGTGGGCTCTACGAAAATGATGTCCGACCACCTCACAAGCACTCCAAAAAAGGAATGCATCTCCCATGCGGTCTCCTCTACTGGTCTTTCTTCCGCATCATACTACACCATCACCTAATGCTGGCGGTTCCACATATATGCCATACGTGTGGGACCATGAAATGTCTGGCTGGATGATGCACCTGCAATGCAAATGCATTATGCAAATATATAAGTATACAAATACTATATAAAAAATAAAGTTATGCTAATATAATAAAAATGTACACTCAGATGCCTACGACGGTAGAGGCTCAGCTGCCGATGGAGTAGACATCGCCGATGGAGGTTTCTGAGTAGTCGATGCCGAGATGGATGGAGTATGCTCCGACTGCTCCTCAGATGTTGAACTGCGCATAACTCGCCGAGGGATTGGGGTGAAAGCTAGATGGTATTACGGTGCCATCATGATTTGCAATATTAATGAATATTAATCAATATAATATCATGACATATCAAATTCTATTCGCTCGAAAGTCGAGCCGGCTCCGTGCTTGAGACATCCGGCTAGGGTTCTCCCCCAATCGGCTCAATCACGATCCGAGCTAGCTCGACTGCGTATCCGAGCTGGCTCGGCTGTGTGCTATCCCCTCGATCACTCCCTCTCTCCCTCTCTTGATCTCTCTCATCGGCGACGTCGGCGAGGTCGAACCCCTCTCTTCTAATTTTTTCATCTCTTGATCTTCCTCTCTCCCTCTCTCGATCTCCCTCACCGATGAGGTCAAACCCCATCCCTCCCTCTCTCACTCTCTCGATCTCACTCGTCGACAAGGCCAGACCCCATCCCTTTCTCTCTCAAGTACAGATCCATCGGATATTCGAATTTAGATCCAGTATCAGTAATTAAAATTAGATCTGGATCTGAATATCTAGGTTTCAATCCGAACTCAATCCATTGACAGATCTTGTCCACAGCCGTCGACATAGCACGGCTTAAGGCTACCGCCATGGTATGGCCCAAAAACTATGGCATACAGATAATTATAATATTTATAATAAATATTTATAATATTTATTATAAATATTTTATAAATTATTATAAATATATATGATTAATAAATAATATCATAAAATTAAAAAAAAATTATATCTGTGGCTATAGAGAGTGGGTCGTACTAAAAGCTTCGAAGGTCGCTGGCGACGACGCTAGAGGAGGACAACGATACTAAAGATAATCTGTGAAACAAAAGCAAGATAGTGAGATAGAGAAGAGAGAAAAAGAGAAAAAAGAGAGAGTAGAGGCGACTGAGATGGGTGGCCAGGGGGAGGGGCTCGTCGGAAGGGGGATTTGGTTTCGCACTAGGGTCGGTGATAGAGTGTGGGGAGGGATTTCACGGAGGGCCGATGGAGGGTCGAGGGTGGATGGGGGATTGCCGGAGGGGGGGTTTCATAGGGAGCCGAGGGAGGGTTAGGTGGGGGTTCGTCGGAGGGGGGTTCGCTGGGGATCGAGGGAGGGTCGGATGGGGGGTGGGGTTTCACGGGGGGCCGAGCGAGGGTGGAGGGGGGTTCGTCGGAGGGGGGTTCGTGTGGAGCCGAGGGAGGGTCGGATGGGGGTTCATTGGAGGAGGGTTTTTGCTGGGGGCCAAGGGAGGGTCGGATAGAGGGGTGGGGGCCGGGTGGGGGATGGCGGTGAGGGGCGATTGGGGATGGAGGGCCGGAGAGGAGGGGGAAGGAGGGGCGGCACTGGCCGAGCAGGGAGGAGGGGCGACGTCGATCGGGGGGGAGGAGGGTCGACGATGATCACGGGGGAGGAGGGGCGACGACGGTCGGGAGGAGGAGGGGCAACATCGATCGGGAGGAAGGAGGGGCGATGCCGGTTGGGGGGGAGGAGCCTCACCGACGATGAAGAGGAGGGAGAGAGAGGGAGCGAGAGAGATCGAGCACGCACGGAAGGAAAGAAAAAATTAAAAATTTTTAACCTAACCTATGGCAGCGGTTATCGAATCGCTATCATAGATCTACGATAGTGGTTATCCAAAATTACTGTCATAGATCTATGGCAGTGGTTCTATGCCGCTGCTGTAGATCTATAACAGCGATTTTGATAACCACTGCCATAGATGAAAAATTATTTTTTTAAATTTTTTTAAATATTATATAATTTTAAAATTTAATGCTCATTTTTATCATTTATTATCTAAATAATTATCATTAGAGTATCTTTACAAAAGATTGCCTCGATCCGATGGCCCTAGCTTCATCGATCAAAAAAATTTGATTTTGATGATCACGAATGATGATGCGATGATCTGATAGATGGAGACCTTTGATGGATTCAAAAATCTGCAACAATAATCTTGATGATATTTGTAGCATACTATCAAAGTTTTACTTCAATCGGATATCGTTATCATGGTCAATTTAGTACGGAATGATTTCGACCGTTAAATTAGAAATAAGTGATCAAAGGATTAAACGATGTTCGATTATAAGATAATTTTTTAGTTAAATAATTTTTATTATAATTTTAAATATTTTATACAGTGATAATAGTAAAATTTAAATCATTTTTGTATAAACTATTCATGTTAAGCAGATATTATACAAGCACGAGCATAACAACCAGTGAAGTTTCAAAATGGTTATCAGGAGACGTATAGTTTTAGATCGTTCTTCATCTCATAAGTTGAATTTTATAATCACCATCATAAAAAATAATTAAAATAGTAGCCAAGATTATTTATAAAAAAAATTATCTCATAATCGGACACCATTTGATCTTTTGATCACTCGTTTATCATTTAACGATTGAAACTAACCTATACTAAATTGACCAAGATAATGATATCCGATTGAAGTAAAACTTTGATAGTACGCTATAAACATCATCGAGATCATCGTTGCAGGTTTTCAAATCCATCAGAGGTCTGAATCCATCAGATCATCTTATCATCATTCGTGATCGTTGAAATTAAATTTTTTTGATCGACGAAGCTAGGGCCATCGGATCGAGGCGATCTTTTGCGAAGATACTCTAATGATAATTATTTGGATAATGAATGATAAATATGAATATTAAATTTTAAAATTATATAATATTTAAAAAAAATATATATGGCAGCGGTTTCAATTAACCACTGCCATAAATCAGATTATAGCAGCAGTTCCTACTAACCGCTGCTATAGGTTCGACTTATGGCAATGGTTATAATGAACCACTACTTTAGGTCGATCTATGGCAGCATTTTTTTATAACTGCTGTCATAGGTCCGACCTATGGCAGCGATTTTCTGTAACCGCTGCTATATCGGATCTATAGCTACGGTTACAAAAACCGCTATCATAGGTTCGACCTATAGCAGTGGTTAACGAAAATCGCTGTCATAGGTGCTATGATAGTGATTTCAAAAATCGCTGCCATAGAAGTACTGCCATAGATCATTTTTGTAGTAGTAACAAGACAGAGGTGAAATGATAAACTTGACAAGGCTGAGATGAGAAGGCCATGGTAAGAAGACTGAGGTAAAGGTTGATCAAGACCAGATTGATCAGAAGTAGTATTCTACACTAATTTTCTCATATATATTTTTTTACTACTATTATTCCAAAGCTCTTTCTGACTTATGTATCAGAGGGTCTGATCGGAGTGAATTGGATGAGCATGTCTCTTCTTTTTGTGTGCAGATTAGCATCTCTCCATGGATTGACTAGTGGTCTCCAGGCTACCATAGTCAAGGATTTTGACATCCACATACATCCTCTAGCTCGAGAATAGATGATTCTGGTTCATCTCTTTGTCTATTGTGTATGGCACCGAATGACATATTTGATATGGAAAATGATGCTCTCTATTTTGAATGAATGGTAACCGCATGTTTTCAAGATAATGACATGCTAGCTACCTAATGATGGGTCATCTTTCACAAACGAATATGATTCTAAGTATGGCCTCAAGAAGACGTTGAGTCTTCAAATTGACAATGATTGATGATTGAGATTTTTTTTCAAAAAATTATAAGGATACCCTTTTAAGTTTGAGCTAATTACCTTTAGATCCCAAAAATTTTAAAAGTTCTAATTAGCCATCAAAATTTTATTTTCTTTGCAATATGATCTAGCCATCTATTTGGATCTTAACGGCATTAATAGAGTAAGAAAAAAATAAAAATATCCTTGATTCAGAGAGATCGAATCGTGGCTTTCACGTGTTCTTAAAGTGCTTTATCTTCTATCATCAATTCACATACACAGATCTCGGAGTACTCCATCCTCAATCATACATCTACTTGAATAACTTTTAAATCACTTCATCATCTATCATTCATTCATTCGAAATATTTTAAAGTACTCTATCCTCTATCATCCATCCATTTGTATATATCTTAAAGTGCTTCATCCTCTATCATCCAGCATCTACATAAATCTCAAAGCGCTTCATTCTTTATCATCATCCATATGTACAAATTTTAAAGCATTCAATTCTTTATCATTCATCCATCTATATAGATTTTAAAGTAATCTGTCCTCTATTATCTATTTGCTTGTATATGTATAAAACTTCATATCCTTATCATCCATCCACTTATACATATTTCAAAGCAATTTATTCTCTATCAAACATAGGTTAGATATATTTCAAAGCGCTTCTGCTCGCATAGATCTCAAAGCTAGCACTCCATTTTTTATTATTCATTTGTTTATACAGATCTCCAAATATTTCATCCTCTATTATCCATCTATTTGCATAATTCTCAAAGTACTCTATACTCTATTATTTATCTATTTACATAAATTTTAAAGCATTATATCATCCATCCATTCTCTATCATTCATCTATTAACACATATATCAAAGCATTTTATTTTTTATCATTTATATATATATACAGATTTTGAAGTGTTCTATCCTTTGTTATTCATTTTTTTTGTGTAGATCTCAAAATATTTTGTTTGTATGATTTTTCTTCCTATCAATTTGTGATAAAAAAAAATCCTTCATTTCATGAGTGAAAAAAAAATATTTTTAAAATTTTATTAAAAATTTAGTCATCAGATAATTCATACCTGATAATATTTTGCAATGGAGACAAGGGGGAGACAAGGGGATGGCGATATTACAACAAACTTAAAATAATTCACGATCGGATGAAATTTCATCATTACTCCTATCTAGCAAACAATATGGTATGTTTTTTAAAAATGAAAAACAACATGGTATTAAATGGGAAAGATTATTAGGAGAGCTCTACGACTTTTTTATGATATCTAAAGATTTTTTTAATTTAATAAAAGGAAGAATCAAAACGTATTGAAGTTATCACCAAAACAATTAAAATTGTACCAAGAAGAAAGGATGATTAATAAATACTTATGTCCCTTTGTACGGCTATGGTTGAACCGCCTGTACCCCAGGTAAAAAAAAAACTCTCCAATTTGCTGAATATGAAGCATCCAGTCATTTCACCTATTATCATCGGTTCCAAGTACGTGTATCTTGGCTAGCATCATCGAATTTAAAAGAAAAAAAAAATATATATTCCAGGACAGTGATGATGTCTCTAAATTCATCAGTAGCAATTTTTAAAATTATTGGAAGATACACAGACTGCCGTCATGGCACATGGGTTATGCACATTTAATGTTTCACGTATCCATTACACAATTCTTTTGTCATCAATAGTGTAACGCCGTGCAGATAATTCTCATCCCATTCCATACGATGATAAACGTAAATATAATAATAAAAAAGGGGACATGCTACTATTTTTCTGGCAAAAGCTTTTTGTAAAATGTAGACAGGTAAGTTGGATCTAAATGCAACAAGAGCCCAGCACGTATAATGCACGTGAAAGGCTCTCCAACTCTCGAACTACGGCTTGAACGGGGTTACGATATACTGGGATAGTTTTGAAATGTGAAAGAAAGTTGAATTGAATGCTTGGAGTCCAACGCTAGCGTTGCTATATCTATTGACATTAGTAGCCTTCGTAGAAATTAACATTGTTTTGTCCTTTTGAAAATGACCGCATTTCCATGACCCAATGCAATAAGATGATTTACTTCATCCATTCTCCATATCTTAATCTAATGAATATCCAGCCAAATTACGTTGACCAAGTTGATGATACCATTAAATTTCGTTGCAAGATGGTAATAAGTACGCCTGATAATGGAAGAATCAAGATCCGTGTCTGTTTTGAACGGTAGATAGAGCCCTGCGTCTTTGAATAACTACCACTTCTCCCATCTGGAGAATGGACGATTTTGGCTCGTCTCCTTGGCTGCCGTGCATGCACCCAAGCGACGTATTGGCATGGAAGGTGATGCTCTTCATTTCACATGAATGGCTGCTGTCGGTTTCCAAGATAACGACGTAGCGGCTACCCGGTGATGGAGGGCTCCGGCATTAGCATTAACAAAGCCATCTTTCACAATACGACGACGACCCTAGCTCGACCCCAAGAAGACTTTGCATCTTCGAATTGACTATTACCGGAGGACGAGATTTTTATTTTTTCCCTAAATCTACAGCAATATCCCTTCAAATTTAAACTATTTAACTACATTTAAATTCTAAAAATTTAAAAAAAATTTAATTGATCATCAAAATTTTATTTCCTTCGCAATGGGACCTAGTTGTCATACGATTCTTAATATCATTAATGGAGTGAAAAAAATAAAAAAAAATCTTGATTCGGCTTATGATTTTATGCGATCTCAAAGCATTTCATCCTCTATCATTCATCTATCTGTACATATTTCAAAGTTTTCATCTTCTATCATCTATTTACATACATAGATCTTGAAGCATTTCATCCTCTATCATACATCCACTTAAACGGCTCATAAAGTACTTCATCTTTTATTATTCATCTGCTCACGTAGATCTTAAAACATTCTGTCATTTATTATCTATCTACCTATGTAGATCTCAAAGCACTTTTTATTCTCTATCATCCATCTACCTGTATAAATCTTAAAGCACTTTCTATTATCTATCATACATCTACCTGTATAAATCTTAAAGCACTTTCTCCTTTGGATTTGATCGTCAAAGGCATCATCTTCTTCCAGAATTGTGTCATGTTATAGAACTTAAAAAACTATCCGAATTTTTAAAAAAAGATCATCGAAATCGGATACTATATGATCAAATTATAGTTTTTGAAAGTTTGGCTTATCACTTAACTTTCCGATATGATGGATCATGCTTTGGACTCTATCCAATCCTATTCGTAGTGGCCAAAGTTAAATTTTGATCCTCCTAGATCACAAATCACTCTATCATCTATCATCTATTCGTATGCACAGATCTCAAAATGCTCCATCATTTATCATACATCCACTTGCATATCTTTTCAAGCACTTTGTCTTCTATCATTTGTCTATCTGCATAGATTTTAAAATGCTCTATTCTTTATCATCCATTCACCTACATAGATCTTAAAGCACTCTATCTTTTATTATCCATCTATTTGCATAGATCTCGAAATATACACAAATCTCAAAATACTTTATCTTTTCTCATCCATTTGTTGGCATAGATCTCAAAGCACTTTATTTTTTATCATCCATTTGCTTACATAAAACTTAAAGTGTTCTATCTTTTATCATCTATTTACTTGCATAGCTCTGAAAGCACTTTGTTTTCTATTATTCATTCACATTAACACATCTCAAAGCACTTTATTATCTATTTGCCAGCATAGACCTCAAAGCACTCCATCCTTATCATCCATCCACATGCATAAATCTCAAAATATTTCATTCTTTATCATCCATCAATTCATGTAAATCTCAAAGTACTTTATTCTCTGTAATGTATTTGTTTGCATAGATCTTAAAATTAATGCTTCATTTTTTATCATCCTTCCACTTGCATAGATCTCAAAGTATCGTGTCTTTTATAAGAAAAAAGGCATAATCTATTATATATATATAAAACAATACTCTATGGAGGAGTATTATGGTGTTGCTACCTCATCATCTCATATAATTTTAGTTGTACCATAGATTATTATTTTATTATCTATAATAATTTAAATATTATTTTTAAATAATAATAAAATAGTTATATATTATATATAAAATAATATTCTATGAAGGAGTATTATGGTATTACCATCTTAGCATCTTAGATCATTTTAGTTATGCCACATAAATTATTATTTTATTATCTATAATAATTTAAAATATTATTTTTAAATAATAATAAAATAATATTTTAAAAATTTTAAAAAATATTTTAAAATTAAAAATAAGAAAGGACTAAGAGATAAAAAATATTTTTTTAAAAAATAAAATAAAATAATAATAATATTTATTTTAAAAAATATTAACTTATTATTATTTTAAAAAGATAACATATTATTTTTTAATTTTAAAAATAATAACATACTAATTTATCTATTATCTATTATATATATAAAATAATACTCTATAGAGGAGTATTATGGTGTTGCCATCTCAGCATCTCAGATAACTTTAGTTGTGCCATATGAAACCAAAATATTATTTTTAAATAATAATAAAATAGTATTTTTAAAAATTTAAAAAATATTTTAAAAATAAAATAGAAGATGGATAAGCGATCAAAAATTATTTTTTAAAAAATATTATTTTTAAAAATAATAATCTATGAAGGAGTATTATGGTATTGCCACCTCAGTACCTCAGATGATTTTAATTATGCCACGTGGAATCAAAATATTATTTTAAATAATAATAAAATATTATTTAAAAAAATTAAAAAAAATAATATTTTAAAAATAAAAGTAGAAAAGGGATAAGAGATGAAAAATATTTTTTAAAAAAATATTATTTTTTTAAAAATAAAATATTATAAAAATAAAAATAATATTTTTTAAAAATATTAATATATTATTATTTTAAAAAGATAACATATCATTTTTTAATTTTAAAAATAATAACATACTAATTTATTTTTTAAAAAATAATATTTTTATTATTTTTTAATAAATAATATGTTCTAGAATTTGAATTGATCTATTGGATCATATTAGATTAAATTTAATAATTTATCCACAAATCGAGCACGATACTCTGTCATTTTGAAAGCTAAATCACTGCATTTAATAGCCTTCAAAATTTTGGAGAAGGTATGAGCAGAAGTGAGAGGACGAGGGTATAATTGGGATCAGTATTTATCGAGAGAAAAGAAGAGCCATGGTAGGATGGTAGAAGGTGGGGCGACACCGACGGACACGAAGAAGATACGAGAATAGAAAGAAAGAAAGAAAAATATTATTTTATAAAAAATAATAAAAAAAGAAGAGAAAAAAAGAAAGAAAAAGAAAAGAAGAGTGAGTTTCTTTCTTTCTTCAGTGGTGGCACCGATAGCAGTGGTACCGATA
Source organism: Cocos nucifera (assembly GCA_006176705.1). Taxonomy (NCBI): domain Eukaryota; kingdom Viridiplantae; phylum Streptophyta; class Magnoliopsida; order Arecales; family Arecaceae; genus Cocos; species Cocos nucifera. The sequence continues at coordinate 1,952,163 of QRFJ01000019.1, forward strand.
GAAACGTCGGAGGGTACAATCGGGATCGATTTTATCGAAAGAGAAGAAGAGCGGTGGTGGGACGGCACCGACGGACGCGAAGGAGATATAAGAAGAAGAGAGGGGGTGGAAGTACGATTGGGATCGACATTTATCGAGAAAGAAATGGAGCCGTGGTGGGGCAACAGGAGGGAATGCGGTGGCACCGACGGACGTGTAGAAGATATGAAAATAAAAATAAAAAAATTATTTCATAAAATAATAAAATATATAATATATATAATAAATAAATAAAATAAAAAAATAAAAATATTTATTATGAATATTTATTATTAAGAAATTTTAATAATTATAAATCATAATTATCCTCCCCATGCAACATCTTTGTTTAGTTTTAATAATAATAATAATAATAATAATAATAATAATTAAAAAAAAGAAAAAGAAAAAAAAAAAAAAAGGAGATACTTTGAAGTACCTCATCCTTATTTTTTCTTTTTTCCTTAAGTTTGAACCACCGGCCGTAGTGGCACGCCTTGACCAGAAGCAACCAAGGCGAGGAGGGAGGCAAGGTCGCCATCCAATTTGCGCGGGTTGGACCACTTGTATGTCCTTCCAATTCAACAATTGAAAAAATCTGCCCCTGAATCTATGGCCAACAATAATTTAACGTCCAGCAGCAACTGTAACGTAGGATATCAAACCCGAAAGCCGTTTACAATCTAGGGGATCTGCTACTTTCCCTTTCTTCTTTGTAACTCCACTCATTTCTCTGCTGTGAGAAATCCTACCATGTCCACCATCGTCATCCCTCTTTTTTTCATCTTCCTGCTTATCCTTCCTTTTGCATCTACAGCACCTAGAATCTCTCTGACAAGCAAATCTTTCCTTTCTGTGGGGGATGGGTCAGACATCCTCATCTCACAAGACAAGTCCTTCGCATGCGGCTTCTACGAAATTGGTACGAATGCCTTCACCTTCTCCATCTGGTTCTTCAACTCCAACAAGACTGTCGTATGGACAGCGAATCGTGACAACCCTGTGAATGGTCATGGGTCCAGAGTTACGATGCGCAAGGATGGGAACTTGGTTCTAACCGACTACGATGACAGCATCACTTGGAGCACCAACACCAGCTCAACTCGATCTCAAGCGCAGCTTCTCGATACTGGGAATCTTGTTGTGAAGGATAAAGATGGTAAAGTTCAATGGCAAAGCTTTGATTATCCTACTGATACGCTTCTCCCTAACCAGGTATTCAATAGAAATTCCAGGCTGGTATCTGCTCTCGCTAAGGGATTGCTAGCTTCAGGCCACTATAAGTCTTATTTCGATAGCAATAATGTTTTGATACTCATATATGATACGCCTGAATTTGCTAGCATCTACTGGCCCGATCCTGATCATATAGTGTGGGAGAATGGCAGATCAAGCTACAACAGTAGCAGGTCTGCAGTCCTTGATGACATGGGGAAGTTCGTGTCGAGTGATAACTTGACAATCAGAGCTTCTGACTGGGGTCGGGGGATTAGGAGGAGGCTGACTCTGGATTATGATGGTAATCTTAGGCTGTACAGCTTGAACGAGTCGACCGAGATATGGTCGATTTCATGGGTTGCTCTTTCATCGGTTTGTCTGGTACATTCGTTGTGTGGTAGGAATGGAATCTGTGTCCACTCACCCACACCCCACTGTACCTGTCCTCCTGGTTTTGAAATGAATGATCCAAGTGATTGGAGCAAAGGTTGCAAGCGCAAATACAATCTCAACTGCCACAAATCTCCGGTTGAATTTTTCGAGCTTCCCCACACGGATTTCTGGGGGTCCGATTTCAATTACACTCCTTCCCTGTCATTCAGGGCTTGCAGGAAGATTTGCAAAGTGGACTGTTCATGCGAAGCGTTCGGATATAAGAAGGAAAGTGGGAAATGTTATCCAAAAACTGCCCTCCATGATGGAAAAAGTTATCCAGGCGTCGATAACAACATATTCTTAAAATTTCCCAGATATGTAAACACCTCAAACCTCGATTCTCGTCTTCAAGGGCTCGGGCCTGTTTGCAATGTCACAGAGAAGGAAATCATTCCGCCGTCACTTTTGCACCGAAAGAGCATCGGGAGAAAAAATTGGGCTTACTTCTATGGGTTTATATCAGCATTTTTTGTAATAGAACTCCTTTTTGTTACATTTGGTTGGTGGTTTATTTTCAGGAGGGAGCAGCAGTCAAGCCCAATGGAGGAAGGATACAAGGCGATGTCCTCTCAATTTCGAAGATTCACTTATAAAGAGCTCAAAAGGGCTACTCGAAACTTCAAGGAAGAGCTCGGGTTGGGAGGTTCAGGAGTCGTGTACAAGGGAGTCTTGGATGATGAGAGGGTGGTGGCGATCAAGAAGTTGGAAGACGTGATCCAGGGAGAAGAGGAATTCCGCGCCGAACTGAGCCTCATAGGGAGAATATACCACATGAATTTAGTGAGAATGTGGGGATTTTGTTTGGAACGCTCACGCAGGCTGTTGGTTTCTGAATTCGTGGAGAATGGTTCGTTGGCCAAGGTTTTATTTAATGGTGATGGCTCCGCCAGCTTTCTAAGATGGAGTGAGAGGTTTAAAATTGCATTAGGGGTGGCAAAAGGATTGGCCTATCTTCATCACGAGTGTCTTGAGTGGGTCATCCACTGTGACGTAAAGCCTGAGAATATATTGTTAGGCCAGGATTTTGAACCCAAGATTGCAGACTTTGGACTGGCCAAATTGTTAAATAGAGGTGGATCCGGACAAAGCTTATCACGCATCCAAGGGACGAGGGGTTACCTTGCTCCAGAATGGGCTTCGAGTCTTCCAATCACCGGGAAGGTTGATGTCTATAGCTATGGAGTGGTGCTTCTAGAATTGGTGAAGGGGGTTAGAGTTTCAGACTGGACAATAGGTCGAGAGGAGGAGGTGGAGATGGTATTGAGGAGGTCACTTAAGTTGCTCAAAGAGAACTTGGAGAATGGAGAAGAGTCATGGATTGAAGACTTTGTTGACTCCAGATTGGATGGACAGTTCAACATCAAGCAAGCACTGATGATGGTGGAGACAGCAGTCTGCTGCCTAGAAGAGGAGAGAAGCAAAAGGCCATCCATGGAATCTGTAGTCCAAATGCTTCTTATATCTGATGACGAGCTCAACTCCCATGCATCATCTTTCGAGTAAGTTGGGCATGAAGTAGTTAATATGGAGTCGTATTATCAAATAATGTGTCTTAGTCGTTCCTTTTTTTTTTTTTTTTGAAAAGTAGTAATGTGTCTTAGTCGACATAAGTATGTACATATTCCATGTAGGAAGATGCGAAGGCAAATTATGAGCCTGTATCCAACGTCGGTTCTCCTGCTTGTAAACTTGTCTGAATACTATTGTGTCTAAATTCTCTGTAAGTTAACAAGGAATAAATGAAGCTAGTAGTAGTAATTATCTTCTAATTATTTACCAATATGATAACTTTGAATTAATGTTTTTCAGTTCTTAACAATCGGTTCAAGTCTTTACCTGCTGTTTGTTCTTGTTTGGATTCAGCAAGAGTTCTTTAAACTGCTGGGTTCGCAACACTGAATAATCTCAGCATGCGGCCATGCTTCATTCCAAAATGGATGGATCTGGATTTACTCTTCTCACGTCTTATACTTTTAGCTTGTTTATGCTCTTTGCGAGGAGCTCAGACTCTTCATCTAAATCACCATCAGTAGTGTTGAATCCATAGTTTGGTGCAGACCAAGATTCGCAGCTGTAGATGGCTACTTCACCATGTGGTCAGAGGAGAGCGGCATATATACTTTCCTTTCATGTAGTTGCCATGGAGCATGGAGCTCCAGACAACAGGGCTGCTGGCACCCTCTATGACAAACTGGCCTGAGGTCGTTGAATGTTAGTATGCATTTGTTATTGTTGCCATGGCTGTTGGATCGGAAGCCGCAACACTTGTTGTACACGACCAGGTTGTAGTCACCTTGCATGACAAATGTCATCACATTTGGTTAGCTAAGGATATGTACGGAAGAATGATGTAATATACTCCCCCCATTTAAGCTTTGGCATCTAAGGTTTAAGTTCAATTAAATTTAATCACAAACATCATAATCGGTTGCAATGTCTCCGAATCCATATGGAATATGGATTGGATTAATTTGAATACTATTTATAATGATTCAGGACATCATCCAAATAAACTAGTTAAAAGGTAATATTTGAGTTTCTGTATAAGTATTTAAGATTATCTAAACCAACACTGTCGGTTGTCCATGAGAAGATAAGAAAATTGTCAAGGAGTATCAACTGAATATCATACCTATAAAAATTGAAGAAACTTACAAGAAGAATTAAGGACAAAAAAGCAAAAAGAGTTCATATCTTTACTGAATGTGTTAACTGGTGACATAAACCATTCATCTAAACCAGTGAAACAGAATTGAATTAAGAGAAAGATGAAAGCTTGTCACTTGATGGTGAGAAGCAAATGCCAGTTGTCGGTGCAGAATGCTGTTTCAGCCAAGAAACCCATTGCCAGTTAAAGTAACGATCTAAATCTACCTCATCTAAACAGTAGCATCTAAGCATCAAAATTAACCATATGAAGTAACCGGAAGCACAATGACTTTCAGCAACAAAAGGCAAACAGTTTTCATTAAGCAGTAAGTAGGGTACAGAAATTAACAGTTTGTCTATATCTTCAGAGATTGTATAGCATGAAGTGGATGAAAAAATTGAAGTCAATACACAATCGGTATTTATGTTTTCTTCGGTTCAAAATTCATGGAATTTAAAGCTTTGATACTTTGGAAGGTTGAACACCTGAGAAAAAGGGGGTCGACAGATGGACTTAACATCAGGAAAAAGGAGATGGACTTTAAAGACACTTCACTTACTGATTTTTATTTCAAAGTTTACAAAAAGTTTTAAGTGCCTACATCCACATGCATGTATTTAAAAAATTACGGCTTCATATCTGTAAACCACTAACATGATCTGCCAACATGTTCAAAAACACCCTAAATTATCAGCCTTCCTAAACACCCAGACCATCTAACAATCTGGAGAAAAGATATCCTGTCATGACCCAGAAGCAAGGCATGAGAGCGTCAAACTATGGCGGCATTTAGAATTTTTATACAGTTCCAGAACCTTGCTATGTACGTAGGAATAAGCTCCAACAATTTGATGTTATCAACCTACCATATTATAACCACCTCTTAGTTACACAATTTAGATTATGATTTGTGACTAGGAGTAATAGCAAGCACCGACATCATACAATTTTAAACCAGCAGGGAACCCAGCAGCATCACATTTTCATTCCTATAATTATATGCAGTGAGATTCAGCAATATCTAACAGACCTTTGGACTTCGGCCAGTTGTATCCCATGGATGTACAGATCCATCATCACCTGCTGTCACCAAAATGTGCCAACTAGGTTGAGAGTAATCAAGCACTCTTAATATCTGCTCTTAGAGCATTGACCCGATTGAAACATCAGATTAAGAAACAGTTTGTTTAAACATCTCTACATGCACGCCGATTAGATTAAGTAGGAAAAAAAAAAAAAAAACAATTAAAAAAATGAAAAGAAAAGACAACCAAACAACCTGCCCATTTGGGTCCTCGAGTTTGGCACCCCCTCCTCCAGAAGCAAGATCATGCAGCATAAGATCCCCCTTTACACTGATGGATGCCAAATGCTCATCTTTGCAATTGTACATAACATCAGTGATCATATATAATCTGGTCACTGCCAAGTCCAGTTGATATCAAATAATAACCAACACGTGTAGCATCCTCTGGCTGTTTAATAAGAACAAATTAGTTATATATGTAAACATAAAAATATCTCTTATACTTATTTAGGAAGTCGATTCACCCTCTTATGCAAAAAACATTGATCATGGGGAAGACATGCATATATGATTTATGAACAAACACTGCAACGTCAAATTTAATGTCGGGAGATTCATGACAGGTTGCTGATGCGAGAAATCTCTCAATACCAGCTACAAGTGGTATGCAGGATTAATAAGAGATTTCAAACTAAATATCATTATGTATGCTACCCGTCATACAAATAAGAACACATTGTTGTTAAAGGTCAAGTCCACGTGGTGTCAGATGGTTTAGTAAAATCGACTAAATTGTTCTGCTTCTAACAAAGCAAGTTATCAACAATCAGTAAGCAAAAAAGGAAAAAAACCTAAAATGGGATTCAGAAAATGAAAACAATAAGAATCTACACTTGAACTGGAAAATTAGCTAAACCAGTGCGGCAAAAATGCTATAAGTTTTTTTGAAAAAAATCAAAGAAAATAGCAAAATGACAAAGCATCAGAAAAAGAAATGTATATATATGACAGAGAGAAAACAAAAACATGTAGATTTAAACGATTAATCTTGGAGAAGATAGTGCAATTTAAGTGATAGAAGTTAAAGCTAAAAATGGTGATGTTGTGGATTAAGCTGCTTTCCTTCTTGTTTAAAAGCAGCATAACTTTTTGCGAAATGGATACAAGTTACGCAAATAACTCAAAATAGTATGCGTTGATCGAGAAGAGGCAACCTGAGAAGGAACTGATGGAAAGGAAGGGTTCCCAACATTCACATTAAGCAGCTGAATTAGGTTTTCTGACTACTATAGTAATGATGATTTCTTGGTTGTAATGTTTGAGATGTGCTTGTTGGGCCACAACTTCTACTTAATAAATTAGATCACAAAATAATATTTATCTCTCGCAATAGTTACGTGCTTCAACAAGCACATCTCAAACAACTTAACCAAGTCTTTTTTTCCTCCCTCCCTCAAAAGAAAGTGGGTGTCCTAGCATTTTCATGGCAATTGAAATAAGTACAGAAATTAAAATTTTATATAAACTAGTGAAACCAAGCATGAGATTTTTTTTCCACATAATTGAGAGCAAAACTGACTTATCCATAAAAAGATATATGATTTTATCCAAAAACAATAAAAAAATAGATGATCAGAGAAATAAAGCAAGAAACGGGTTATTGGCGTGGTTCCATTTTAGGGAGTTCACTTGGGATCCAGGGGAGGGAGCGTAGCTCAGCACAAACGGATTGCTCGAATCTCTCGTAACATCGCTTGGATCTGCAAAATAAAGTTCTATTCAGAGTCGATGGTGATGGCTCCGATAGGACCTTCCGACGGTCAAGTTAGCTTTTCTGGCCAACAGAAATGGAGTGCTCAGAGAGAAGTTCGACAGAGTTTCAGAAATGAGAGAAAGCTCAGAAAAAACATATATGGAGGGTCATTTTTTATTGATGGAGCTTGTTGTAACTGCCTTGATAAATGATCGTCGTAACCATCCTTGATAAATGATAATCATGATTATTCTGATAAACGACAATCATAATTATCCTAATGAATGATGTTCGTAATTATCCTAATAAATGATAATTGTAATTGTTCAGTAGTGGAATCGTCCGTAAGAATCTATTTGAAGGAATAGTCCGAAAGGAGTTCGGCTCCCATAGAAGTCCGATTGCTGGAGGAGTCCGAAAGGAGTTCAGCTCCTATAGAAGCCCGGTTGCTGAAGGAGTCTCGAAGAAGTTCGGCTTCCATAGAAAAGAAACAGTCTGAAAGAAGTTCGGCTTCCGTAGAAGTCCGACTGCTGGAGGAGTCTGAAAGAAGTTCGGCTCCCATAGAAGTCTGGCTGCTGGAGAAGTTTGGAAGGAGTTCGGCTCCCATAAAAGCTCGATCGGCTGAAGAGGTTCGGCTGGAGCTCGGTCATTGAGAAGTTTGGTTGGGTTTGGCCGCTGGGTAGTTCGGCCACTGAATGAGTCCGATTGCTGGAGAGAGAATTTTTTATGGAAGCTCTTCCATGATAACCAACTGCATTAGGCTAAGCACCGAGTTGGACTTTGGCGTGAGTGGGGTTTATCCCCAACAATAGTTCCCCCATTTTTGAGTTCGAAATTTGAAGGAAGGGAGTACGAAAAGGCCGACTACCGAAGTCCTCTTCAGGGCTCTGCACCTTGCCTTCAATCGAGGTTGAAGGTGTAGTTGAAGCTCAAAGGAGATCTTGTCTTCTGTTGTTGTCGAGCATAATGGAGCCATCTTTGGGGCCTTTTCTCTCATCCCATCTAAAATGATCGAGGCCTTCGACTTTGCTCATGTTAGGACGAGGTTCTCCTTCTGTTCCTAACGGATTGTAGGGGCATATAAGGGCCATTGTCAGGGCCTCTCCCCCCATCTCATCTAAAATGAACGAGGTTTTCGACTTTGCTCACGTTAGGATGAGGTTCTCCTTCTGTTCCTAACCGACTGTGGGGGCATATAAGGACTATTGTCAGGGCCTCTCCTTCCATCTCGTCTAAAATGAACGAGGTCTTTGACTTTGCTCATGTTAGGACGAGATTCTCCTCCTGTTTCTAAGAGGCTGTGGGGGCACATAAGGGCCGTTATCAGGGTTCCTTCCTCCATCTCGTCTAAAATGAACGAGATCTTCAACTTTACTCACGTTAGGACGAGGTTCTCCTCCTGTTCCTAACGGACTGTGGGGGCATGTAAGGACCGTTGTTAGGGCCTCTCCCTCTATCTTCTCTAAAATGAATGAGACCTTCGACTTTGATGCTCTAGCTGAGGTTGACTCGGATGCTCGGAAGAGATCTTATCTCTAGTCGAAGTTGACTCGGACGCTCGGGAGAGATCTTATCTCTAGTCGAGGTTGAAGAAGATCTTATCTCCTATTGGTATAGAAGCTCGGAGGAGATCTTATCTCCAGCTGAGGTTGACTCTGACGCTCGGTAGAGATTCTATCTCTAGTCGAGATTGACTCGGACGTTCGGAAGAGATCTTATCTCTAGCCGAGATTGAAAGACTTCGATCTGCTCATGTTAGGACGAGGTTCTCCTTCTGTATCTAACACGGCCACTATTGATTGTTTCTTCTCTATCATCACATAGCTTTTATATCAAAAAAATAATAATATTGAAAAGAAAAAATTTTATTGAAGAAAAATTACTGACAGTACATTTCCAAATTCTTTGTGTTTCAGGGTCGTAGGAGCGTTGTTCCTTCGAGTTTTTTCAGACGATAAGTTTCGGGCCAGACAATCTTCTCTATTTCATACTGGCCTTCTCAATTTGGAGCAAGCTTCTCTTGGCTTTGAGACTGAGAGATGATGGCTCGCCGAGGTACCAAGCCCCCCAAGAGGCAACGTTGATGACGTCGGGAGGTAGCCGACCTCCTTATTGTTCTCCCATCATGGGTAGTTTTGGCTATGGCAGCGCCCTTGGCCGATTTTCTTCTGCTTCAGACTGGCATCGGAGGAATTGACCCAATCAGCCCCTCCTGATGAGCTCCTCAATTTCGTCTCGAAGTTGAATGCATTTTTCAGTATCGTAGCCATGATCACGATGGTAGAGGTAGTGTTTGCTTCGATCGTGCTTGTTTGGGAAAGATCGTAATTCTTCTGATCTTAGTAGCTGATTCTTAATCTCCATCAGAACTTGAGCTTTAGGAGCATTAAGAAGGGCGTACTTACGGAACCTTCCAAAGGAAGGACTTCTTCGTGCCCTTCTATCGGGGCTTCCTCGATGATGAGCTCGAAAAAAAGTTCGGACTCGCTTGCGCTCAGGGAGAGTTTGTGAACGCGGCCGAACTTCACTCGGCCCTCCATAGACGATGGGTCTATTAGACTCGTCTGTCCACCGTTCTCCTACAGTTTCTTCATCCTTCAACTTGAAGGCTTCGCACGGACATATCTCTTAATCCGAGCTAGCAGATCGGCAAAGTCCCTGGGGTACTTCTTCTTCAAAAAAAATAGCAAATTATTCTTCTGAAGATTGCCCTTGAGTGCAGCCATTGTAACAGACTGGTTCAAATTTCGGACCTTCAATGCCATAGCGTTAAATCGGATGACATAAGTTTGAATGAATTCTTCCTCCTTCTGCTTAACATTAATCAGAAAATTTGAATCTCGGCACGAACGTCGACTGCTGACGAAGTGAGCTATGAACTGATGGCTCATCTGATCAAAAGAGAAGACCGTACCTGGTTTCAATGTCGAGTACCAATTTCTTGCTGCTTCCTTTAAGATAGATGGAAAAGCTCGATATAATATGATGTCTGGTGCACCATGGAGCAGCATCATGGTCTGAAAGGCCTCCAGATGATCAACCGAATCAGAGGTTCCATCATAGCTTTTAAGTTGAGAAAGCTTGAAGTTCGGCAGAACGGGCTCTTGCATAATTCGGAGAGAGAAAGGAGGATCGGTGAGGACGTCATTATGATGAGCTAGGGCGACGTGGCTGAACTCCTCAATCCATCGATTCATCTTTCATAGTTTGTGATTGAGGACGTCGTCTCGATCGCAGACCTTAGAAGGCTTTCGGCTATAGATGAAGAAAGTCTCCTCTAGAGGAGAACCATGATCCGAACTTGAATCCTCTGCTCTTTATTTTTTCTTTCCAACGGCGATGGACATGCTAGCCCAAATATTCTTTCTTGAAATTGATTTTCAACATTCTGATGGCAGGTTTCTTGGTGGAGTCACCATCGGAGGCTGCCGCATAGCCTGCACCATCTCGGTGAGGCCCTGAACCTACTGCATCAGCAGGTTGAACTGCTCTAAATTTACCATGGCCGTCGATGGGAGTGGAGGTTAAAATGCCAGCGATGGAGCAGAAATGGATGGATCCAGCTCAGATCTGACGGCAAATGCGGTAGATCTTTGGATAGTCATCTTCTTTTGAGGCATTTCTTAGGATTGAGGAAGAGGATGGAGATGAACCTTAGAGAAAAAGGTCGGTAGGATCGGCTGAGCACTCCTTTAAAAATAAAGTTACCTCAGAGACAGAGGCTCTTCCTCTAGCATCAATTTTGTTGGTGCAGAATTTGGTTGATGCCGGATCGAACTAGAGTCGAGGAAGATGAGATCGCCGTCGGTGACCTGCAAAATAAAATTTCGTTCGGAGTCGATGGTGGTGGCTCTGATAGGACCCTCCGACGATCAAGTTAGCTCTTTTGGCCAACAAAAATAGAGTGCTCAGAAAGGAGTTCGGCAGAGTTTCAGAAAGGAGAAGAAAGCTCAGAGAAAATATATCTAGAGGGTCCCTTTTTATAGACGGAGCTTGTTGTAACTGTCTTGATAAATAACCGTCGTATCCATCCTTGATAAATGACCGTCGTATCCATCCTTGATAAATGACAATTATAATTGTCCTAATGAATGATGTTCGTGATTGCCCTGATAAATGATAATCGTAATCGTTCAGTAGTGGGATCGTCCGTAAGAATCCATTTGAAGGAGCAGTCTGGAAGGAAGTTCGACTGTTGGAGAAATTTGAAAGAAGTTCGGCTCCCATAGAAGCCCGATTGCTGGAGGAGTCCGGAAGGAGTTCAGTTTCTGTAGAAGTCTGGCTGCTGGAGGGGTTCGGAAGGAGTTCGGCTTCCGTATAAGTCCGACTGCTGGAGGAGTCTGGAAGAAGTTCAGCTCTCGTAGAAGTCCGACTGCTGGAGGAGTTCGGAAGAAGTTCGGCTTTCGTAGAAGTCCGACTGCTGGAGGAGTCCGAAAGAAGTTCGGCTCCTGTAGAAGCCCGGCTGCTGGAGGAGTCCGGAAGAAGTTCGGCTTCCGTAGAAGCTCGGCCGGTTGAAGAGGTTCGGCTGGGGCTCGGCCACTGAGAAGTTCGGTTGGATTTGGCCGTTGGGTAGTTCGGCCACTGAATGAGTCCAGCTACTAGGGAGAGAATTTTCGATGGAAGCTCTTTCGTGATTACCAACTACATTAGGCTAAGCACCAGACTGGACTTCGATGAAAGTGAGATTTATCTCTAACAGGATCCATAGCAGTCTTAAGATAGAAGACTTGTCCAGCAACTGGTCCCCAATGTGCAGCTGTAAGAGCCAAACAACTCAAAAACAGCAAGGGATGAGATATGGCCGGAGGACATTTGCTGTTGAAGGTCCGACACTGTCTGATATCTGTGCAGAACAAAATTTTGTAACACAACACATCAAATGAGGGGAGATAAACAGACAAGCTGTTAACATAAAGAAGCTGGCAGCAGATAGAAACGAAGGCCCCATCACACAAACAACAGCAATAATAGACATGAGAGACAGACATGGCAAATAGTAGCATGGCATAGAATAATAGCCAAGTGGATGAGAGACCCGCCTCCTTCAAGCTTCTGTGGGGTGAAATCAGCGAACAGGGAATAAAGAAGAAACATCAGCACTGTATTATTAGAAAGCACTCTATCACAAATAGAGGCAATAGGGTTGTCATGAGCCATGTCGAATAAATGCAACTTGTAATACGTCAGCAGCCAGCCGGGCAGCGAGAGTATAGGATGAAGTTGATCTCCCTTACATGATAAAAAATCATTTGATAGAGTATAGTTCGCAGTCCGGTTAGCTGATTGATTACCTTCTCTGCAAATATGAGAAACCATAAATATTGAACATGACTGACTCCAAAGTTTATTACCCTGCAGCAATGGCGAAAATTCTCTCATATAAGTAGTAAGTCCATTGGCCAAGATACAACAACTGCAGAGTCCAGTTGCGACAAAGCATGAAGACTCACAAAAGCAGACACGACGGTGCGAAGAGCAAGCCATGCACTAATAAGTTCTATGTGAGGCATAGCATATGGCAATAACCGCGTATCTCCCACAAATAATATAGCTCCCTCATGATTACTTACGAACAATAAACCCAATTGCAGCTGCATGCTTCTGAACTGTGCCATCAAAGGTCAAAAGAAGCACTCCACAAAGAGGAGGCACCCAAGACACAATAAGAGAAGAAAGGTGATCACTCAGCTTATGAATGCCCTGGACCCGTGACCGAGTGATTTTAAAGTTGGCTGAATGAGAATTAATGAGAGAACATGTCTTGATGCAAGTAGAAACATGGACGCAGCAAATCCTCTTAGGTTCGATGCTCTTGCTGAAAAATGTGGAGATTCCGCACTTCCCAAATCAAGGAAACCATATAAGCCAGCAACGACTTAGGCACATTTTCTATCAGGGAATTTGCTTGAAAAGAAAGCAAATCCAACCAAGAATGTGGCTTAAACCCAGTGAACAGTTGTGCCAAACAAACTCCAGCATTGATCAGCAAAAGAATTAGGTAACCATTACATGTTGCCAATCTTCGGCATAAGCATGGCACGTGTCACAATCTTGTGATACATGAGGTGAGATTCCTCAAGAATACAAAAATTCCTTTGATGGCAGCTTACACCATTGTAACTTCCCACAGAAACATTTAACTCGCATAGGAAACATAAGTTTCCAAATCTAAGAGAAAGAAATAGAAGAATCATGGGAAGGGTATAGAAACCAAACGTGACCGAGAGATGCCCACCGGAGGTGATCAGACCAATGTCCTTGCGCGTGGGGTATAGTTAAGATCATAGTCATCATGTTAGCATTAAAGAATGGAGATATCAATGCTCTCATCAAGACTGATATTATGGGTGCTCAATTTTCTCGTTTTTAGCTGTGCCTGTTTTTTTTTTTCTTTGGGCTTCATGCCCCCTATGTAACAAAAAAAAAAGAAGATATCAACGCTACTTTCCAAGTTTTATCTTGAGTAATAAAATCAGCTAAAACATTAGTAAAGGAAGGACACTGATTTAAAGATATATTGAAGATCCAAGGGTCACTCTAATTATTAACCAAATGACCCTTACCGATGAGCCACGAGAGCTGATGGTACGTGGATTTTTTTCCCTTGAGCACATATTTTTCTCTAGATAGGAGAGCCTAGTTTAGGCACCTTGTAAGAAAACCATGATCCTACAGTCACTAATTGGAGTTGAAGCCTTTGTGAAAGGCAGCCCAACAGCAGCCCAACCAACACATGCATTGGGCCCGTGAGCCATGCCATGGCCCAAGTGCATGGCCTGCAGCGTGCATGGCCCAACGGGGCCTGCTGCTTGTGTGGCCAGCGTGCGGGCATGCAAAAGTGCGGCCTAGGCTTAGGCGGCCGCACGCCCTAGCATGGCCCAAGCACAAGGGGCATACCTATGCACACCCGCACGATTTTTTCATGCGGTCTACACGCAAGGCATGGACCGATGGCTCACGAATGGGCGTGTGGATTGAGCACCCATTTTTCTCTTGGTTTCTCGTAGTCCATCATGGATCGAAGAGCATTTTCCATCCATTTCTTAGGATCTATAGGGTTTTTGGTGGACTGGGGACTTCCAGGTGCTATCCAACGACGTGCAGGGCTTTAAGGCTTCATTTGATGGCCAGGATCAAAACAGAATTCCAAACAAAAATTGGAATCCATTTTTGACTCGATTTGGACTTTTTTTTATGCCTTTAAAAGGCTTGTGGCCATGCACGAGTAGGTGTGCATCCAGAGAGCTGTGAGGCTTCTTTTGAGAGAGAAAAATTTTTTTTTTCCTTATAAAAAGAGTTTCTTACATCTTTTCTCTAATTTTATACTTATTCTATCATAGATTAATAGATAAATCATCAAGGAGGTCTTGCCTGTAGATGTAAGCTAGTTGATAGGCCGAACCACGTATATTTTGTGTGCTTTTTTTCTTATTTTATTGCTTGATTACCTCTTCCTTTTGCGTTTTACGTTTGTTTAATATTTTTTCTCTACAAAATGATCTATATTTTCATTATACTTGTGTGCCATATAGGTTGAGATGTGCTCAGTTATCTCTCGGTCAGTCCTTTCAGTTTGGTATCAGAGCAAGAAGATTTTTTTATAGTTGGTTTGATTTGAAACAATGGTAGGTAAGGCTAGTTGGTTTGATTTGAAACAATGGTAGGTAAGGCGATAACAATGAAGTATGAGATACCAAAATTGGATAGATCAAACTTTGCACTTTGGAAGACGAAGATGCAAGCGGTATTAATTAAGCATGGTTATAAAGTTGCTTTGCAAGGAAAAGAATGCAAACCATAAGAGATGACAAATGGGCAATATGAGGAGAAAGATAAGCTAGCAATAGTGAACCTCTATTTGGCATTGGATGATTCGGTATTATTGAATATCGAGGCAGAGACTATTGCAAAAGGAGTTTAAAAAAAAATGAAAAACCTCTATAAAAAAAAAATCTTTGGTGAATAAAATATATTTGAGGTGGCAATTATATAATATAAAGATGAAGGATGAAGCATTAGTTTAAGAGTATTTGGGTGTATTCAATTTCATTATGAGCAAGCTTGCGGCCCTAGATATATATGAGAATTGAAGATAAAGAGAAGGCTAGCATTCTACTTTGTTCTATGCCAAAATCTTAGGATAATTTCATTGTAAACTTGAATCATATTGAAATCCTTAAGATAGAGTCAGTTGTTACGTCGTTACTAATAGAGAAAATAAGGCAAAAATTTAGCCAAGGACATCAAGATATTTCCATATTCCCCTCTTTTTTGATATATCAAAAATTGGAAGAAACAATACTATCCCTCTCTTGGGCTAGTGTAGATGGGTTGGAGATAATATAAGATTTAGATAGATTGATAGCTTGCCCTAAATAGTAACAGTATGCATCAAGAATCAGCTTAAGTTATAAAATATAATTTTGCTACTAAAAAATATTTTGCGATTGATTTTTTGGTTAAAAAATATTAATTTTGTGACCAAAAAATCGATCACAAAATTTTTGAATTATTATTTTTTATATATTTAAATTAAAAAATAATTAAAATATTTTATGATTGATTTTTTGGTTGCAAAATGTAAAAAAATTTATAACCAAAAAATCAATCATAAATTCTTGAATTATTTTTTAATCTATAAAAAATTTATGATTGATTTTTTGGTTGCAAAAAATTAATTTTATGATCAAAAAATTGATCACAAAATTTTTGCATTATTTTTTATTTTATAATTATCTTTGCAACCGATTTTTTGGTCATAATTTTTATAATTTTTTGCAATCAAAAAATTGATTAAATTTTGAAAAAAAATTAATTGGCACCTTTTTTCTGGTAAGAAAAGAAAAAAAATCTTCTTTAAAAATCCTCCTCCCAACAATGGCCGCCCCCGAACCCTCTCTTCTCTTCCCTGGCCCGCTCGCGATAGCCCGCCCTCCCCTCCCTAGAGATAGCCTACGATGGCCTCTCCTCACTGGTCCGCTCGTGATGGCCCCCTTCCCCTCCGACCTTTTCTTGCCGGTCCCCTTGCATTGGCTCCCCTTCCCCTCCTCGACGACCGCCCACAATGGCCTCCTCTTGTCGGCCGACCGCATGTGATGGCCCCTCCTCTAGCCGCTCCTCGCCGGCCTAATCGTGATGGCCCCCATTCCCAAACCAACGACCATCTGCGATGGCCTCTCCTCACTAGCCCGCCTGCAACAACCCTCTCTCCCCTACCCAGTGATTGCCTATGATGGCCTCCCCTTACCGGTCTGCATGTGGTGGCCCTTCCTCCCCTTCGGTCTTTCCTTGTTGGCCCACTCACGATGGCCCCCCTTCCCGATGACTGCCCACGATGGCCCCCCTTCCCTACGGCCTTCCTTAATTGGCCCACCTGCGATAGCCCCTCTTCCCTCCTCGATGACGCCCGCAATGGCCTCCCCTCATCGATCCGCCCGTAATGGCCTCCTCCCCTCTAGTCTTCCCTCGTCGGCCAGCTTGCCATAGCCCCCTCCTCCTCCTTTCATGATCCCTTTCTCCTTCTCCTTCCAACCTTAGCCATGCCCGAACCCCCTCTTCTCCTCGACCTATGCCGGTTCACCCATGACGGCCCCCCTCTCCTCCCTGACGACCGCATGTGACGACCTCCCCTCATCGGCCTACCCACGATGGCCCCCCTCCCCTCCTCATGACCACCCACGATGGCCTCCCATCACCGATCCCCCTCCCCTCTTACCTCATCCTCTTGCCAGCCCGTCCGTGACGGCCCCCCTCCCCTCTTTTTCTTCCATTGAACCTTCTTTTCTTCTCCTTGCCGCCACCTGCCACCGACCTCCACCATCACCATGCTCTCCATTATCACTGGCATCGGCACCACAGCCAAATTTTATTTTAAATAATAATATAAAAAAATAAAATATATAAAAAATAAAAAATATATAATGAAAATATAATATAAAAATAAAAATATATAAAATAAAAATTAAATATTAATTTTGCAACTAATTTTAAAAATTAAAATATTATAAAAAATAAATTATGACCGATTTTATAATCAATTTTTTATTTAAAAAATTAAAAAAATAATTAGTGAGCAATTGTATGATCGATAAATTAATCAAAAATTTTAAAAAAATTAATGATCAATTTTGCCACTAATAAATTAATTAAAAAAATTTAAAAATGATTAGCAACTAATTTTATAATTAATATTTTAATTAAAAAAATTAAAAAATAATTAACAATCAATTTTGGGATCAATTTTATGAATAAAAAATATTTTTTATAAAATTAATGATCAATTTTATGATCAATAAATTAATTAAAAAAATAAAAAAAATAATGATCAATTTAAAAATTTAAAAATAATTAATGACTAATTTTATCATAGATTTCTTAATTAAAAAATTTTAAAAATAATTAATGATCAATTTTATGATTGATTTTATTAATAAAAAATATTTTTTATTAAATTAGTAATTAATTTTATGATTGATAAATTAATTAAAAAATAAAAAAATAATGATAGATTTTATGATTAATAAATTAATTAAAAATAATTAGTGACTGATTTTATGATTGATTTATTAATAAAAAATATTTTAATGAATTTAACAATCAATTTTATGATTGATTTTAGTTATCAATTTTGCAATCAATTTTACAATCTATTTTAAAAAATAAAATATTATCAAATTTAAATTATTTTTTATTTTTTCATTTACTAAATCGATCGTCAAGTTTTGCAACTAGGATTTTTGTAACTGATTTAAATCAGTCGCAAAATAAATTAACAATCAATTTTTGTTATTTTGCAATTAATTTTTTGATTGATAAAATTCTATTTTTTTGTAATGTTTCAGACTTGCAGATTGCATGGTTCCTTACCGTGTGATCCCCAAGATGGATCGTATTGCCTAATCTGTGAAAGGTAATATGTCACCCTTTCGCATCTAGCATCCAATGTGCAAACAAGTATACAACTTTTGAAAGTTCACTCGCCACATGCTGACGAAGTGAGTGCTCTGAATAAAATCAACGAAGATCTTGGCTCGGGTGTGGGAACCGACCTGAAAGGTAAACACAATGAAAATTTACTTTTTATTAATGAAAATTTTATTACAGAAGCTTGCCTAGAAGAAAGGCAATAAAAGCAAATACAAAAAAGAAAGAAGAACTAATCTTCATCAAAAGAAAATGCTCAGACCTCTTCATTACTATTCTTAAGGCAAAGGTATTTTAGATCCAACTTTGGGATCATTCGCTTCAAGCGTGCCTTGTAGTCGTCAAAGCCCTGGATAAGGTGACCAAAGATGTCTCAATGATTTCATCCTTAAAATTAGCCAAGGCCTTAGACTCCTTGATCCATTTGAACTTGACCTCAGCTGGAACCTCCACTGCAGTCTCGATGAACCCCCCTCTGCCTCCAAGCAAACAAGGGCCCGTCTCGAGCCTCATTGACCCACTCAGCATCCTGGCGAAAGCTGGACCTAGCCTAAAAGCAAAGGAGCCTGAAACAACTCTAACAGGTCCACACTCGATGCTCCAAAGGATTGTGCGATTTGAAAGAAAGAAGCTCCAGTTGGACACATGTCGGTCTTTTGGCCAAGGACTCCCCAGTCGAAGAGCTCATCTTCTTCTTTATTGCCAACTTAATGGACGAAAGCGATTGTTCAAGACAAAGAGAAGAGAATCTCCCTTTGACAACTATAATGAGAGAATTCCCAGAGATTGAATGACAAAAAATCTAGCTAGATGGATGGTCTATTTATACAGACTATCGATAGCATATATTTAACCATTGAATCATCAGATCTAGCCACCTAGCTAGCATTGAAAGCCACAGTCTTTGTGACCCTTCGTCGTACACTCTCTACGTGAATCTACACCAGATGAATCCATAAAGCATGCTTCAGAATTTGTTGATACCTGATACATGGCGAGTTCCAGCGAATCCATGAATGCTCTTCATGTCTTTTCTTCCCAAGGATATTATTCTGTGGCCCTTTGAGCTCCCTCCCTCCATAATGATGGCATGGATCATGAAGTGACACCCTCCATGAGCAGGGCAGACTCCTTCAAGAGGAAACCAGATTAGTAGCCAACAAATAGATCGACTTCCTCTTTTGCCTGAATCTAGAAAGCTACTTTGAGCTCAGAAGTGGAGGGCATATGTTATGTGAGAAGCCAACCGATCAGAACTAAATCCCACTTGGGGTGCACCCAAAGCCTGACCCTTGGTGAAGTCACAACACATGCAAGCCCAGGAGCTTGACCCACTGCTTGTTTCAGATCGTCAACCCCACTAGCCATATGGACGAAGTTGGCAACTGATTTCTATGACTAAGAATCTAGACTCAATAGGTTAATGGAAAAACTCTTTTCCATCGAGTGGCTAGAACGTGGCCCAACGATCTGGAGAGTCGGGCCTAATAAACCTATGGATTTTGGTTAACAGCCTATGGGCTCTACTTCTATATAAAAGAGGTTCGAAAGGGACCCTCAGGTAAGCAAGCTAAATTTGAAGAAGAACAAGGAGGAGGCACCGTTCTTCAAATTCTCTCTCTATTTGCTTTGTTGTTTCAAAGATTTGGCATAACTTAAGCATCAAAGGATCACCCATCGAAATACCTTCGGTGAGTGTGAACTTTTCTTGTAGATACTTTTCGGCATCTCAGATCTTGGATGGTGCTCAGCTCCAGCCACATGCATCGACATCCTTTCGGAGTGTTGCGGTAATAGGAATAGCACTTTAACTCTTTATTCTACCTATCTCTCCCTCAAACAATAATACACATTTGGACATCCTAGAGAGGGGAATTAATGGAAGAAACAATAGGTTGGCATGGGACTGCTTGTTTTTGACAAGATTTTGGTGTTTATGGGAAGTAAGAAACAATAGAGTCTTCAAACTCTTTGCCAAATCGTCTGATACTATCTTTTAGAAAGCACCATATCTAGCTCGACAATGGACAACCCTCAATAAGGAAAAGGCAACGGCCTCATTAAATGAAGCAATTTGCTCCATTTTTATACCAGGATAATATGTGCATCACTATAAAAAAATAGCAATTTTACGATCGATTTTGTGATCAAATTTTTTTGTTAAAATTTATGACTAATTTTACGATCAAAATTTTTTACGATCGATTATTAAAAAATTAATATAGAGACAAAAAAATATCGATTGCAAAATTAAAATTTTACAATCGATTTTACAATAAAAAATTTAAATATAAAAATAACTTTATATTATTTTATAATCAATTTTTTAGTTTAAAAATATTATAAATAATTTTTTGATCATAAAATATTTTAATTATTTTTTAATTTAAATATAAAATTTAAAAATTTTATCTCACCAATTTTTTTATCATAAAATTAAATTTTGCAATCATAAAATTTACAACCAAAAAATAGGTCACAAAATGTCTTGATTATTTTTTTAATTTAAAAATTTTATGACCAAAATTTTGGTTGTAAAATTATATTTTGCAATCAATTTTTGGTCATAAAATTTGCAACAAAAAAATCAATCATAAAATATCTTAATTTTTTTTAATTTAAAATAATTTAAAAATTTTACAACTAATTTTTTGGTCATAAAATTAATTTTTTGTAATCAATTTTGTGATTGATTTCTTTTCTCACAAAATTTACAATCAAAAAATCGATCACAAAATATCTTAATTATTTTTTAAATTAAAATAATTTAAAATTTTATAATCAATTATTTGATCATAAAATTAAATTTCATAATCAATTTTTTGGTTATAAAATTTATAACCAAAAAATCAATCATAAAATATTTAAATTATTTTTAAATTTAAAATAATTTAAAAATTTTATGATCAATTTTTTGATCATAAAATTTATTTTTTATAATTAATTTTATAATTGATTACACATGGTTTGAATTTTATGATCACCACCATATAAATGATCAAAATAATTGCAAAGATCATTTATTTAAAAGATCATCTTATAATTAGACACCATTTGGCTTTTTAATCATTTATTTTTTATTTAACAATCAAAATTATTTCATGCTAAATTAATCATGATAATGATATCTAATTGAAGTAAAATTTTGATAGCATGCTATAAATTTTACCAAGATCATTATTATTATTTTTGAATCCATCGATAATTTCTATCTATCAGAATATTATACGATCGTTAATGATCATCAAAATTAAATTTTATTTATCGACATAGTTAGGACTATCGGATTGAGATGATCTTTTATGATGATACTCTAATAATAATTATTTAAATAATAAATGATAAAGATGAGCTTTAAATTCTAAAATTATAGTATATTAAAAAAATAAAAAAAATATTTGATTATAAAATATATTTATGATTGATTTTTGATTGCATAATTTTATGACTAAAAAATTGATTACAAAATTTTATTTTATGATTAAAAAGTTAATTATAAAATTTTTTAAATTATTTTAAGTTAAAAAATAATTAAGATATTTTATGATCAATTTTTTGGTTGCAAATTTTGTGACAAAAAAATTGATTACAAAATTTAATTTCATGATCAAAAAATTGGTCATAAAAATTTTAATTTTGAAAATAATTATTTTAGAGATCGATTTAGCAATCTATTTCTAAATTTTTTTTGATAAGAAAAGAAAAAATCTTCTTTATTATTTGCAATCGATTTTCTGATAGCAATTTTTTTTTTAATTTTATGTAACTAAAAAATTAGTTGTAAATTCAAAATAAAAAATTATTTTAAGGAGCAATTTAGCAACTAATTTCTAATTTTTTTTAAGTAAGAAAAAAATTTCTTTATTATTTATGATCAATTTTTTAGTCATAATTTTTTTTAAAATTTTTTGTAATAAAAAAAATTGATCATAAATTTAAATTTAAAAAAAATATTTTAGAGATTGATTTAGCAATCGATTTCAAAATAATTTTTTTTGGGATGGATAGGAATTTTTTTTATTATTTATGCTTGATTTTTTAGTTATATATTTTTTTAAATTTTTTGCAACCATAAAATTAGTCATAATTTAAATTTAAAAAATGTTAATTAGCATTTTTTTAGTAATGGATTTATCGATTGGTTTTCCTAATAAAAAATCCCTTTATAAGCCCACCCCCACCCCGCCCCCCCCACAGAAGCCGCCCCCAATCCCCATCTTCCCCTCCCCGGTCGATCCTCTCCTTCTCAGCAATCACCCACGATGGTCTTCCTTCGCTGGCCTGCTGTGACGGCCCCCCTCCCCTCCTTGGTGACCACCTGCAAGGGCCTCCCATTGCCAACCCGCTGTGATGGCCCCCCTCTACTCCCTAGCAACCACCCACGAGGGTTTCCCCTTGTCGGCCCACCGCGATAGCCCTCATCCCCTTCTTGGTGACCACCCGCGAGGGCCTCCCCTCACTGACCCTTCGCTCCCTAGCTACCGCCCGTGACAGCCTCCCCTCGCTGGTCCGTTGTGATGGCACTCGCTTCCCTCCTTGGCGGCCGCCCATGATGGGCTCCTCTTATCGGCTCGCCGCAACGGCCCCCCTCCCCTCCCAGGCCTGCGCTGCCCCCCTCCACCTCCAGCCTCCCATCGTCGACTTGCCCATAATGGCCCTCCTTCCCCTTCTCCTTGCCACCATCTACCGTCGATCTCCACTATCGGGGGAATGGGGGAGGCGTGGGTAGTCAAGGGATCAGGGTGCGGTGCTGGAGGCATAGAGCAACAGCTAGGATGGTATGGTACCGGAGGCATGGAGCAGTGGCTAGGCGGTGGTGCGGGTGGATGTCGGGGGAACAGGGGCATTATGGATTATCAGAAAATCGAGGTGCGGTGCCAAAGGCGCGAAGCAACGGTCGGAAGGTGTGCTGTCGGAGGCATGGAGCAACGACTGGGAGGTGCAATGTTGGAGGCATGGAGCAACGATCAGGAGGTGGTGCGGATGGCCAGGAGGTAGCGTGGGTGGTTGGAAGGCGGTGCGGGTGACTAGGGGCAGTGTAGGCAGCCGACGGTCGACAAGTAGTGCGAATGGCTAGGAGGCAGCATGAGGGGTAGGGTACATTGGGGCAGCAGCACGGATGGGTGAGGGCGGTGATGGAGGCGGCCACTAAAGGTGCATGAGAGAAAGACGAAAAAATAATAATAAATAAAATAATAATAATAAATAATTAAAAAATTATTAAAAAATATTAATAATTTATTATTTATAAAAAATAAAATACATGAAAATAAAATTAATATAAAAATAAAATATAAAATAAAAATTAGAGATCTATTTTGCAACCAATTTTAAAAATTTAAATATTATAAAAAATAAGTAGTGACCAATTTTATGATTGATTTTTTAATTAAAAATTTAAAAATAATTAGCAATCAATTTTATGATCAATTTTATTAATAAAAAAATATCTAATAAAATTAATGATCAATTTTATGATAAATATGTCAATTAGAAAAATAAAAATAATTAGCAAAGGATTTTATGATTGATTATATTAATAAAAAAATTAAAAATAAATAGCAATTGATTTGTGATCAATATGTTAATTAAAAAATAAAAATAATTAACAAAGGATTTTATGATTGATTATATTAATAAAAAATTTAAAAATAAATAGTGATTGATTTTTTAATTAAAAAATATAAAAAAAGAATGAGCGATCAATTTTATTAATAAAAAATATTTTAACAAAATTAGCAACCAATTTTATGATCGATATATTAATTAAAAAATTAAAAATAATTAGCTACCTATTTTATAATCAATTTTATTAATAAAAAATTAAAAATAAATAGCAATCAATTTTATGATCTATTTTTAATTAAAAAAATTTAAAAATAATTAAAGATCAATTTGTGAATGATATATTAATTAAAAAATAAAAATAATTAGCGATCAATTTTATGGTTGATTAATAAAAAAATTAAAAAAATATAAGTGACTGATTTTGTGATCGATTTATTAATAAAAAAATATTTTAGTAAATTTAGAGATTGATTTTGTAATCAATTTTTAAAAATAAAATATTATTATTAGTGTAGAATCTGATTGACGTCAGATCGAGTCAGAGTTGAGGAAGACGTTGGTGACCTACAAAATAAAGTTTCATCCGGAGTTGATGGTGGTGACTTCGATAGGATCCTCCGACGATCAAGTCAGCTCTTCTGACCAACAGAAATGGAGTGCTCAGAAAAGAGTTCAGCAGAGTTTTGGAAAGAAGAAGAGAGCTTAGAAAAAATGTATCTGAAGGATTTCTTTTTATGGATGGAGCTTGATTGATAGCGACGATCATACCATCCAATAGTGGGCTACTCGGGGCCGCATGGAGTTCGATACTAAGAGAAAGTTATCGTCAGGTTGATAGTGACAGCCATACCGTTCGATAGCAAACCGCTCAGGGCTGCATGAAATTTGCTATGGAGAGAGGAACGTCGCCAGACTGATGGTGATAGCCAGTGGGCCGCATGAAATTTGTTACAGAGAGAGAGGTGTTGCCAGATCGATAATGGTAGCCATACCATCGAGATTTAATAATCGTAGTTCAGAGAGAGCAGGCGTTGGTTGGTGAAGAACTTTGGCATACATCCATTTCAGAGGAGTTCAGACTCTTAAGGGGGATACGACTGAAAAAGAAATTCAAAAGGAATTCGGCTCCTATAGAAATCTGAATGAAAAGAAGTTCGAAAGAAGTTCGGCTCCCATAGAGATCCGACTGTAGAGAAGTCTGGAAGGAGTTTGGCTCCCGTAGAGATCCGACTACAGAAGGAGCCCGAAAGGAGTTTGACTCCCATAGAAATCCGACCGAAGGAGATGTCTGAGAGGACTCCAGCTTTTGAGAAAGTCCAATCGAAGGAGAAGTTTGGGAGGAGTCCAGCTCCTAGGGAAGCCCAGCGGAAGGAGTCCAGCTCTTGGATAAGTCCGACCGAAGGGGATGTCTGGGAGGAGTCCGGCTCCTGAAAAAGTCCGACCGAAGAAGATGTCTAGGAGGAGTCTGGTCCCTGGGAAAGTTTGGCCAAAGAAGATGTCTGGGAGGAGTGCGGCTCCTGGAGAAGCCCAGTAGGAGGAGTCTGGCTCTTGGAGAGGTCTGACCGAAGAAAATATCTGGGAGGAGTTTGGTTCCTAGAGAATTCGACAGAAATTTGACCATTAAGAGAGTTCGACTAGGGCTCAACCGCTGAGGAGTTCGGTTGGCTGAAGGGATTTGACTGGGGCTTGACCGCTGAGGAGTTCGATCGACTGAAGGAGCTTGGCTAAGGTTTGGCCGTTGAAGCTCTTCCATAATTACCGATTGCATTGGGCTATGCATCAGGCTGAACTTCGATGGGAGCAGAATTTATCCCCAACAATAGTCTCCCCTATTTTCGAGTTCGAAATTCGAAGGAAGGGAGTACAAAAAGTATGCATGCTAATTTATAGCTATGGCAAGTGCACCAGTCGATCAAGTAATAAAGTGAATGGATAGAGTATCGTCCCTAGAGGATTGAAAAACAAGTACTGAAAAGCTCTTTCCTATGCTTTATTTAGAAGACCAATTTATGAGAATAAAAAATTAAAGAATAAAATAAAAAAATAATTAAAAATTTTAAGAAAATAGAGAGAGTGTAATTATTAGGGTTTTATACTTAAGAGCAATGAGTTACTAAGACAATTGGTTCACCAACTCAGTCAATATAATATTCAAATTATTAGATTAATTTTATTTCATGTGACGGTGGAGTCTCCTAATTTATTCACTACCCTTTGGTCCAGGCATAGCAAAACTATCAATATTTATTAAATATCCTTTGGTCCAAGTATAATTTAAATAAATATTAATGCATTAAGTTTTGTGAAATCCTCTAATTAAAATACGTTGCATCCAAAGCGTACTAAAATTTTCGCATGCATATGAATTCTAATTTGATTCATAATACAAGGTATATAATCAAGAAGCAATAACATAGATATACTTGGTCCGTAATATCTATGTTCATCAGATCAATTAGAAGATGGTCAGTAATCTAAAAGCATTAAGATCAGATTTATATACTCATCATGAATAAAATTTAAGATTAAAAATAAATCATACTGAATATTGCATCAAAAGAGTGGCTACATCTTAGCCTTAGTAAAAGAAAATTTAGTTCATGATAACAAGTTCAAAAATATCAAATAAAATAAAAAGTATAGAGAAATTAGACTGTTTGATTGTTGAAATTGATTGTCCCTTCCTTTTCTCTAAAAAATCTCTCTTCTCTTTCTACCTCTCTCCTCTCTTTCTCTTCTTTTTTTTATTTCTCTGACTCTCTTCCTTTTCTCTTTTTTTTTCTCCCACTCTCTTCTTTTTCTTCTCTTACTTCTCTCCTTTTCTTCTATAGCAACAGCTACAAAGATCGATTTTTTCTTTGAAAATTAGGTTTAAGAAGGATTATGATCTTTAGCTTAACGTCGGGATGAATCTCAGCCGTTGGATCTTGATCGGAAGCTGCGGATGCCATTCGTCAGCATATTCTTTTCGGCTATCCGATCAAGTCTCAGTGAAAGATGCCCATTGGATCAGATAAAATTCCCAAATTGCCCTCTATAAACCATGCGTGAGTTTGGTGTTGCGTGGATCACCGTGTTCTTCAGTCAATCGGAGCGTGCTTCTTCATATAAAATTTCTAAAATGCCCTCAAGTTGGTCCACTATGCACCGCAAAAAATACTAACATCATCCTAACATCAGCGCTGCGTCGACGGGTCGGTCTGCTGATGCGGTTGAGCTGGGCAGTTTGCTGAGTCAATTTTCTGAACCGATTTGAACTGAACCAAATTTTTTTTTTGAAATTTAATTTTGGGCTCATTTGAAGTCCGTTTTGCTTGAAATTTATTTCATCTGAACTAGAAAAATAAGATCTTTACATTGATAGTCTTCTTTCCTACATAAAATTAATAAAAGTATCAATTTTTAAAGAAATAGATTAATTTATTTTATAATTTTATATTTTTATTAGTATATTTTTATCATTTATCACACCCCCCAACTTAGTCATTGCTAGTCCCTTAGCAATATTTTATTTAATACTATATTTCAATAAAATCATCCATCATAAAGATAAAATCTAGGACTAAAGATCAAAAAGTTTAGAAAATACTGCTAACTAAGCATTGAGCTTCAGAAGCAAATTTTTCAGTCAATATAATTAAAAATTTTTTTAGAGTACATCAAAGATCTATAGCACTTGTGTTCGTGATGACTAACTTTAGTATTTCAGTATTAAATTAAAAGAACAAAAGTATCATCTCTTATTACCTATTTTGATCAATTTTTTATACATGCTTAATTTTATACTCATAAAATAAGGTAGCTTTCACACTGCCTTCCTTTTTTTTTTTTTACTATGCTGAGCATCCTGGCCTTTTCTTCATCATTTTATGTAAATTTTCATACTTGACATAGGTGCAGAGACCTAGTTACTAGGCTTTAGGCAATCCACATATATTCTATTTTTTGTACTTTATTTTTAGGCAGGTAGCTCTTTCCTTAAATTCAAGTTTCTTTGATTAGAATATATATTAATTATCAATTTTTAGTGATAATTGAATCCTCAGTTGGCCTTATAATCAATACTTATTTTGCCTTATTAGTGTGCATGTGCAATCAAAAGTGCTAATAGTCTTTTAATGATTTAAGTAGGCTACTAAAAGTTGACCAACTAATCTACTTCTTTAACTCGTTACATTCATTAGCAAATAATTCTATCTTTTATCACTTGTCCGATCTATCTTGCTCAAGATTTTCTTTTTACTCATGATTTTTTTTTTTAACCTATTCTACATTGTCTTAAAGGAGAAAGAAAAATAAAGGATGCAATAAAGGATAGGAAGGAATACACCTGATTTGGTTCAGTCTGATTCTTTGGAGCTTTGAAATTTTGCTTGAGTTCTCATTGATTTTTCTGTAAAATTAAAAATACACACTAGAGCAGTAAAAGAGCAACAATAAATTACTAAAAAATAAAAAAAATATAAAAAATGATCAAAACTAAAAAGAAAAGAAACAACCTATTTAGTAGTTCTGATTTATAGTCTTTAGTTTGACTTTCTTTGAATTCTAAAGTGGATCTTGTAATTGAAATACTTCCTTCTCCTTTTCAAAACTTCTATTAATGTAATTTTTCAGCCTGTGACCGTTTATCTTGAAGGTATCTTTTGATTCATCAAAGATCTCTACTGCTCCATATGGAAATACCTTAGTAATTGTATATGGACCTGTCCATCTTGATTTTAGCTTTCCTGAAAACAAATGTAGCCATGAACTATACAAAAGAACTTGTTGTCCCTCATGGAATTCTCTTTTTACAATATGCTTATCATGCCATTTCTTAGTACGTTCTTTGTAAATCCTAGCATTCTCATAAGCATGGTGGTGAAATTCATCCATCTCATTTATTTGCATTAACCTGTTCTTCTCTACATCTTGTATATCAAAGTTAAGAATTTTCATGGCCCAATATGCTTTATGTTCTAGCTCAACAGGGAGGTGGCATGCTTTTCCAAAGAGTAGCCTATATGGGGACATACCAATAGGTGTTTTATATGCAGTTCTATATGCCCATAATGCATCATCTAATTTCAATGACCAGTCTTTTCTAGATGCAATTATAGTTTTTTCTAAAATTCTTTTTAATTTCCTATTAGACACCTCTACTTGACCACTGGTTTGTGGATGATATGGGGTAGCTATTTTATGAGTGACACCATATTTGTTTAATAGATTTTTAAATTATTTATTACAAAAGTGTTTACCTCCATCACTAATGATTGCTCTAGGAGTGCCAAAATGAGTAAAAATATGCTTTTTCAAAAATTTGATAACTACCTTTGCATCATTAGTTGGAAAGGGTGTTGCTTTTACCCATTTTGAAACATAATCTACAGCCACAAGTATATATTGATTTGAAAAAGAACTAGGAAAAGATTCCATAAAATTAATATTTCAAACATCAAAAATTTCACGCACAAGAATATTGTTTAAAGGCATTTCATGTCTTCTAGAGAGATTTCCAGTTCTTTAACAGTGGTCACATGAAGAGACATAAGTATGAGCATCTTTAAATAGAGAAGGCCAATAAGAACCTAATTGAAGAACCTTATATGCTGTTTTAGTTGGGCCGAAATATCCTCCTATCTCTCGATCATGATAATGATGCAGAATTTTTTCCATTTCTTTCTCTGGAATGCATCTTCTAATGATCTGGTCTGAACAACACTTATACAAAAAGGGTTCATCCCAGAAATAATATTTAACAATAGATAAGAACCTCTTCTTTTGTTAGAAAGAAAGACCAAGTGGAAAAATCTTACCAACCAAGTAGTTAATAATATCAGCATACCATAGAAATATTCTACCTAATATAGCATAGAGACGTTCATCTGAAAATTCCTCTTTGATAGGGCAAATATCTAATTTCTTCTCTATGATATTTTTCAATCTGAAAAAATGGTCAGCAACTGAATTCTCTGTGCCCTTCTTGTCCTTGATCTCCAAATCATACTCTTGTAGCAAAAGAATCCATCTGATCAATCTGGGTTTTGCATATTTCTTGGTAAGGAGATACTTTAGAGCTGCATGGTCGGTGTATATAATAACTTTAGATAAAATAAGATAAGAATGAAATTTGTCTAATGCAAATACTACTGCCAGAAGCTCCTTTTCAGTGGTTGCATATTTTTGTTAAGCTTCAATCAAAGTGCGGCTAGCAAGTATATTGTTTGAAAAATCTTATCCTTTCTTTGACCAAGTACTGCTCCTATGGCTGTGTCACTAGCATCACACATCAACTCAAAAGGTAGGGACCAATCTGGTGCTACCATAATAGGTGCCGTGACCAGCTTCTCCTTGAGGGTGTTAAATGCCTGCAAACACTCATCAGAAAAATAAAAAGAGACATCTTTGCATAATAATTTAGACAAAGGTTTAGAAATTAGAGAGAAATTCTTTATAAATCGATGATAAAATCCAGCATGCCCTAAAAAGCTCTTAATAGCCTTAATTGAGGTTGGTATGGGTAATTTTACGATCACCTCAAGCTTAGCTCTATCAACCTCAATACCTTTATATGAAATCTTGTGGCCTAACACTATGCCTTCTTGTACCATCAGATGACACTTTTCTTAATTTAAGATAAGATTAGTATCCTCACATCTTTGTAAAATAAGAGATAAGTTATGCAAGCATTTATCAAATATGGATCCAAAGATAGAAAAATCATCCATAAATATTTCAAGATAATTTTCAATTATATCATAAAAAATAGCCATTATGCATCGTTGAAAAGTAGCTGATGCATTACATAAACCAAACGATATTCTTCTAAAAGCAAATGTACCATAAAGATATGTAAAAATAGTTTTCTCTTGATCCTCAGGTGCTATGGTAATTTGATTATAACCAGAATATTCATCTAAAAAGTAGTAAAAATTATATCCAACTAATCTTTCTAACATCTGATCAATGAATGAAAGAGGATAATGATCTTTTCTAGTTGCATCATTTAATTTTCTATAATCTATGCATACTCTCCATCCAGTAACAGTTCTAATGGAGATTAATTCATTATTATTATTTTGAACTACAGTAATCCCATCTTTCTTAGGAACTACTTGAATAGGGCTCACCCATGAATTATCGGAGATAGGATAAATAATACCTACATCCAGTAGCTTGATTACCTCCTTTTTGACCACTTCTTACATCTTGAGGTTGAGTCTTCTTTGGGATTGGACTGTAGGCTCATAGTTGTCCTCCATGAGAATTTTGTGCATACAAATTGAGGGACTAATTCCTTTGATGTCTGCTATTATCCATCCAAATGCCTTTTTGTATTTTTTAGTACTCTTAATAATTTTTCTTCCATTAAATTTGTCGAGGAAGAAGAAATAATAACAGGTAAGTGTGATGAACCTTCTAAGAAAACATATTTTAAATAAGAAGAGAGAGGTTTAAGTTCAAGAGTAGGTGGCTCTTCAATTGATGTCTTTGAAAAAGGAGTGGATGATCTTTCTAATTCTTCAAATCATGGTCTGTATGTGCATAGAATATATGATCTGGCCCTTAGCAATTTTATGCATTCTGTTTGCCTTTCATCTTCAGTTGAACCTTCTTGTGATTGGACAATGCAAACTTCAATAGGGTCCTCAAACATGTTTTCTAAAAAATACTCATGCACTAAATTGTCAATATCATCTATATGAAAACAAGTTTGATTATCATCGGAATATTTAATAACTTTAAAAATATTAAAAGTTACTTGTTCGTCTTGGACTCTAAGAATTAATTTTTTTTATTGAACATCTATTAAAGCTCCTCCAGTAGCTAAAAAGGATCTTCCTAAAATAAGGGGTACATCATAATCTTCTTTCATATCAAGAACAATAAAATCAATAGGAAAAATAAACTTGTTTACCTTTACCAAGACATCCTCCACTATACCTCTTGGATATTTAATGGATCTGTCGGCTAATTGAAGAGTAATAGTGGTAGGCTTTGGTTCTCCTAGACCCAGCTTTCTGAAAATAGAAAAAGGCATGAGATTAATGCTTGCTCCTAAATCACATAAAACTTTATCAAAACTACAATCACCAATAATGCAGGGGATAGTAAAACTCCCTGGATCTTTTAGCTTCTGTGGTAATTTATTTTGAAGTATTGCTGAGCATTCTTCATTCAAATTTATTCTCTCATGCTCCTTCAGCTTTTTCTTATTTGTTAGAATTTCTTTGAGAAACTTGGCATACCTGGGCATTTGAGTAATAGCATCTACAAAAGGAAATATTAATATGTAAATTCTTTAAAATTTTGAAAAAGTTAGAAAATTTCTTATCTGGATGCTGTATTTGTCTCTCTGGGAATGGTAGTGGTGGCACGTAGGGCTTCACATTTGGATCAGCAAACTGTATACCTGGAGACCATCCATCTGCTGGTTGTTTTGGTGACTGACGAATTTTAGTTGATGGTTCCTTATTTATAGTTGGCTCTTCAGTCTCTTTCTTCTGATGTGGACTTCCTCCAATGCTTTGTACCACTTCTTAGGGATGATAGCATTGACTTGCTCCCTTGGATTGGTCTCCTGTGTTGCTGGGCAAGGATCCCTGAGGTCTCTCGGAGATTATCTTAGCCATTTGACCTATTTGCATCTCCAAGTTTTGAATTGCTGCTGTTTGGTCCTGTCTAAGTTTGGCTTCCAAATTTTTTATAGTTGCTTCTTGGTTTTGCATAAATTTGACCATCAGCTCTTCCATGTTGGACTTCTTTTCAGGTACTTGGAAACCCCGGGGGTGGCTGTTGTGCTGCATTTTGATTACTCCATGAGAAATTTGGGTGCTGCCTCCACCCTTGATTGTATGTGTTGGAGTAGGGATTATTTTGTTGCGGCCTGAAAAAATTACCAATATAATTAGCTGTATCAAGTTGTTTTAGCAAAAGGAATTACCTGTCTGGCAATTGCTTCGTATCGTGTCCTCCTCCACATAGGTCACAAGTAATGCTCTGAATATGCATAGCTATTCCCTTTCAAAGTTGTTGACTTCGGCTCTAAGGGCTGCAATTTCAGCTAGTAAGGTTGGCACGCAATCTACTCCCTGCACAGCTGCTAGTCTTTTTGGCATCATGCATTCTGTCTGCCATTGATAGCTATTTGATGCCATCTCATCGATCAGATCGAAGGCTTCTTCCTCCATTTTTTGGATTAATGGTTCCTCCTGCTGCTGCATCAATCATAGAATGATTAGTAGGAGATAAACCATTATAGAAAGTTTGTACCTGAAGCCATACGGATAGTTGATGATGTGGACATCTCCTCAGCAATTTCTTGAAATGCTCCCAAGCCTCATATAGTGTCTCCATGTCCATCTGCATAAAAGAAGTGATATCGTTGCGCATCTTGGCAGTCTTGGAAGGTGGAAAGTACTTGGCTAAGAATTTTTGGGCTAGGACATCCCAAGTTGTGATAGAACCTACAGGAAGAGAATGAAGCCAACTTTTAGCTTTGTCCCATAAAGAGAAAAGAAAATAACCTTAATCTAATAGCATCATCCGACACCCCATTAATTTTAAAAGTATCACAAAGTTCAAGAAAGTTAGAATTATGGACATTCGGATCATCATGCACGTATCCACTGAATTGAACAGTTGATTGAATCATTTGGATCATCGCCGATTTTATTTCAAAGTTGTTTGCTCGTACAGGCAGTCTTCTGATGCTCGAAGCTGCATTGGCTACAGATGGTGTGTTGTAATCATTTAATGGATGATGTACTGATCGAATAGCTTCATGCTGTCCTTCGATCGCCATATCCAATCCTAGATTGATGTTGTTAGGATCTTCAGCTGTCATGTTTCTTTCTTGTTGTAGTCTTCTAATGGTCCTTTCAATTTTTGGATCTAAAGATAGTAAGTTACCATGTCCAGTACGTGTCATGCACTGAATAATTTTTTTTTAAAAAATAAAATAATAATAAAAATTAAAAATAAAATTCTAAAGTAAAGCTAGGATCAAAATTTTAATATTATTTTAGACACAATCCCCGGCAACGATGCCAAAAACTTGATGCGTGCTAATTTATAGCTATGGCAAGTGCACCAGTCGATCAAGTAATAAAGTGAATGAGTAGAGTATCATCCCTAGAGGATTGAAAAATAAGTACTGAAAAGCTCTTTCCTATGCTTTATTTAGAAGATCGATTTATGAGAATAAGAAATTAAAGAATAAAATAAAAAAATAATTAAAAATTTTAAGAAAATAGAGAGAGTGTAATTATTAGGATTTTAAACTTAAGAGCAATGGATTACTAAGGCAATCGGTTCACCAACTCAGTCAATACAATATTCAGATTATTAGATTAATTTTATTTCATGTGACGGTGGAGTCTCCTAATTTATTCACTATCCTTTGGTCCAGGCATAGCAAAACTATCAATATTTATTAATTATCCTTTGGTCTAGGTGTAATTTAAATAAATATTAATGCATTAAGTTTTGTGAAACCCTCTAATTAAAATACGCTGCATCCAAAGCGCACTAAAATTTCGCATGCATATGAATTCTAATTTGATTCATAATACAAGGTATATAATCAAGAAGCAATAACATAGATGTACTTGGTCCGTAACATCTATGTTCATCAGATCAATTAGAAGATGGCCAGTAATCTAAAAGCATTAAGATCAGATTTATATACTCCTCATGAATAAAATTTAAGATTAAAAATAAATCACACTGAATATTATATCAAAAGAGTGGCTACACCTTAGCCTTAGTAAAAAAAAATTTAGTTCATGATAACAAGTTCAAAAACAGCAAATAAAATAAAAAGCATAGAAAAATTAGACTATTTGATTGCTGAAATTATTTGTCCATTGCTCTTGATGTGGAGAACTTGGTGAAGAAAAAGAAGCTCCTTGATCGATGTCTTGATTGTCGGAAGAAGAAAAGAAAAAATTATAAACCCTTCTTTTTCTCTCAAAAATCTCTCTTCTCTTTCTACCTCTCTCCTCTCTTTCTCTTTTTTTTCTTTTTTTTTTATTTCTCTGACTCTCTCCCTTTTCTCTTTTTTTTTCCTCCCACTCTCTTCTTTTTCTTCTCTTACTTCTCTCCTTTTCTTCTACGGCAATAGCAGATTTTATAGCCCAAAGATCGATTTTTTCTTTGAAAATTAGGTTTAAGACTCCCACAATAACTTAAATTAGGTTTTGGATGATTCTGACCGTTAGATATTGATCAAATGGTCCAAAAATTACTTAAAAATTTTTTAAAACATCTTAGATCAAGTTGGATTTTATGCCAGCCGTCGGATCAAGCGTTAGATTGAATCTGGGCCATCCTATCGTGCATAAAGAAGGATTATGATCTTTAGTTTAACGTCGGGATGAATCTCAGCCGTTGGATCTCGATCAGGAGCTGTGGATGCTATTCATCAGTGTATTCTTTTCGACCGTCCGATCAAGTCTCAGTGAAAGGCGTCCATCGGATCAGACAAAATTTCTAAATTGCCCTCTATAGATCATGCGCGAGCTCGGTGTTGCATGGACCGCCGCATTCTTCAGCCAATCAAAGCGCACTTCTTCATGTAAAATTTTTGAAATGCCCTTAACTTGGTCCACTATGCACTATGAAAAATGCTGACGTCATCCTGACATCAGTGCTGCATCGATGGGTTGGTCTGCTAATGCGGTCAAGCTGGACGGTTTGTTGAGCCAGTTTTCTGAATCGGTTTGAATCGAATCAGATTTTTTTTTTAAAATTTAATTTTGGGCTCGTTTGAAGTCCATTTTGCCTGAAATTTATTTCATTTGAACTAGAAAAATAAGATCTTTACATTGGTGGCCTTCTTTTCTATATAAGATTAATAAAAATATTAATTTTAAAGAAATAGATTAATTTATTTTATAATTTAATACTTTTATTAGTATATTTTTACCACTTATCAGTAACTTTTGAAGTTCTTTTTCGGACTCTGCATCCATTGAAGTTGAAGCTCGAAAAAAATCTTATCTTCAATCGAGGTTGATGTTGAAGTGGAAGCTCGGAGGAGATCTTATCTTCAATCGAGATTGAAGGAGATCTTGTCTTTTGTTGATATTGAAGTTGAAGCTCGGAGGAGATCTTATCTCCAGTAGAGATTGAAGTTGAAGTTGAGACTCGAGAGAGATCTTGCCTCCATCCGAGGTTGAAGTTGAAGTTGAGGCTCAGAGGAGATCTCATCTTCAGTCGAGGTTGAAGGAGATCTAATCTTCTATTGATGCAGACATTGAAGCTCGAGGAAAATCCTATCTCCAACCGAGATTGAAGGAGATCTTATCTTCTATTGACGTAGACTTTAAAGCTCATGAGAGATTTTATCTCTAGTCGAGATTGAAGGAGATCTTATCTTCTATTAACATAGACTTTGAAGCTCGAAAGAGATCTTATCTCTGATCGAGATTGAAGGAGATCTTATCTCCTATTGATGCAGACTTTAAAGCTCAGGAGAGATCTTATCTCTAATCAAGGTTGAAGGAGATCTTATCTTCTATTGATGTAGAAGCTCGAAAGAGATCTTATCTCTAGCCGAGGTTAAAGAAGATCTTATCTCTTGTTGACGTAGACTTTGAAGCTTGGAAGAGATCTTATCTCTAGCCGAGGTTGAAGGAGACCTTATCTCCTATTGACGTAGACTTTGAAGCTTGGAAGAGATCTTATCTCTCTAGCTAAGGTTGAAGGAGATCTTATGTTCTATTGATGTAGAAGCTCGAAGAGATCTTATCTCTAGCCGAGATTGAAGGAGATCTTATCTCATGTTAATGTAGATTTTGAAACTAGGGAGAGATCTTATTTCTAGCCGAGGTTGAAGGAGATCTTATCTCCTATTGATGTAGACTTTGAAGCTCGAGAGAGATCTTATCTCTAGTCGAGGTTGAAGAAGATCTTATCTCCTATTGATGTAGACTTTGAAACTCAGGAGAGATCTTATTTCTAGCCGAGGTTGAAGGAGATCTTATCTCCTATTGATATAGAAGCTTGAAAGAGATCTTATCTCTAGTCGAGGTTGAAGAAGATTTTATCTCCTATTGACGTAGACTTTGAAGCTCGGAAGAGATCTTATCTCTAGCCGAGATTGAAGGAGATCTTATCTCCTATTGATGTAGAAACTTGAGAGAGATCTTATCTCTAGCCGAGGCTGAAGGAGATCTTATCTTCCTATTTGACATAGACTTTGAAGCTCGGAAGAGATCTTATCTCTAGTCGAGGTTGAAGGAGATCTTTATCTTCTACTGACGTAGACTTTGATGCTTGAAAGAAATCTTATCTCTAGCTGAGGTTGAAGAAGATCTTATCTTCTAAGGACGTAGACTTTGAAGCTTGAAAGAGATCTTATCTCTAGCCAAGGTTGAAGAAGATCTTATCTCCTATTGATGTAGAAGCTCGGGAGAGATCTTATCTCTAATCGAGATTGAAGGAGATCTTATCTTCTGTTGACGTAGACTTTGAAGCTTGGGAGAGATCTTATCTCAAGCCGAGGTTGAAGGAGATCTTATCTTCTATTGACGTAGATTTTGAAGCTCGAAAGAGATCTTATCTCTAGCCGAGGTTGAAGGAGATCTTATCTCCTGTTGACATAGACTTTGAAGCTCGAGAGAGATCTTATCTCTAGCCGAGGTTGAAGAAGATCTTATCTCTTGTTAATGTAGATGCTCGGAAGAGATCTTATCTCTAGCTAAGATTGAAGAAGATCTTATCTTCTATTGATGTAGACTTTGAAGCTCGGAAGAGATCTTATCTCTAGCTGAGATTGAAGGAGATCTTATCTTCAATTGACGTAGACTTTGAAGCTCGGAAGATATTTTATCTTTAGTCGAGATTGAAGAAGATCTTATCTCCTGTTGATGTAGAAGCTCGGGAGAAATCTTATCTTTAGCCAAGGTTGAAGGAGATATTATCTTCTGTTGATGTAGACTTTGAAGCTTGGAGAGATCTTATCTCTAGCCAAGGTTGAAGGAGATCTTATCTCCTGTTGACGTAGACTTTGAAGCTCGGAAGAGATCTTATCTCTAGCGGAGGTTGAAGAAGATCTTATCTTCTGTTGATGTAGAAGCTTGGGAGAGATCTTATCTCTAGCCATGGTTGAAGGAGATCTTATCTTCTGTTGATGTAGACTTTGAAGCTCGAAAGAGATCTTATCTCTAACCGAGGTTGAAGGAGATCTTATCTTCTATTGATGTAGAAGCTCGAAAAACATCTTATCTCTAGCCGAGGTTAAAGGACTTCAACTTGCTCATGTTAGGACGAGGTTCTTCTCCTATTTCTAGCACAGCCACTATTGATTGCTTCTTCTCTATCATAACATAGTTTTTGCACCAAGAAATAATAATATTAAAATAAAAAAAATTTATTGAAAAAAAATTACTGACAGTACATTTCTAGATTCTCTATATTTCAAAGTCGTGGGAGCATTGTTCCTCTGAGTTTCTTTAGATGATAAGTTTCGGACTAGATGACCTCCTCTATTTCATGCTGGCCTTCTTAATTTGGAGCAAGCTTCTCTTGGCTTTAAGGCTAAAAGATGATGGCTCGCCGAAGTGTCAAGCCCCCCAGAGGTAGCGTTGATGATGTCGGAAGGTGGCCGACCTCCTTGTTGTTCCTCCATCATTGGTGGTTCTAGCTACCGCAGTGCCCTTGGTCGATCTTCTCCTACTTTAGACTAGCGTCTAAGGAATCGACCCAACTGGCCCCTCTTGATGAGCTTCTTGATTTCATCTTAGAGTCGAATGCATTCTTCAGTATCGTAGCTATGGTCACGATGGTAAAGGCAGTATTTGCTTTGATTGCGCTTGTTTGGGGGGATCGTAATTCTTCTGATCTTGGTAGCTGATTCTTAATTTCTATCAGAACTCGAGTTTTAGGAGTGTTAAGGAGGGCGTAGTTGTAGAACCTTCTAGGGGGAGAACTTCACGCCCTTCTATTGGGGCTTTCTTGATGATGAGCTCGAGAAGGAGTTTGGGCTTGCTTGCACTCGAAGGGAGTCCATGAGCGAGACCGAACTTCACTCGATCCTCCATCGGTGATGGGTCTATTAAATTCGTCCATCCACTACTCTCCTGCAGCTTCTTCATCCTTCAACTTGAATGTTTTTTTCCATATGAGCATATCCTTCGTCCCGAGCTAGCAGATTGGCAAACTTTTTGGGGTACTTCTTCTTCAGGAAGAATAGCAAATCATTCTTCTGAAGGCCATCCTTGAGTGCGGCCATTGCAACAGACTGATCTAGGTTTCAGACCTTTAATGCAGCAGCATTAAACTGGGTGACATAAGCTCGGATGGATTCCTCCTTCTGCTTGATATTTATCAAAAAATTCGAACCTCAGCACGGACATCGGCTGTTGACAAAGTGAGCTACGAACTGATGGCTCATCTAGCCAAAAAAGAAGATCGTACCTAGCTTCAATAAGGAGTACCATTTTTTTGCTGCTCTCTTTAAGGTAGATGGGAAAGCTCGACATAATATGGCATCTGTGAAGGGAAATCCTGATTTTCCAATCCAGGTTCGTCCAGATCTGATTAGATCAAGAGATATATTTCAAAAATTTTCTCTTGACCTCAATCAGATCTTAATATATTTCAGATCTGATTCTTATTATTTTAATAAATAAAATAAAATAAGATAAATTAAATCAAATTTAATTTACCTGATTTGGGTAATCCTATTACCCTGTAGATGATCCTGATTGCAGCGGAAGGTTCTGGATCTAAGCCACGCAAGCGCCTGGCCTCTACCGGTATCCACTCGGGTTGGATCTGGAGATCCTCTTCTTCTCTATCACACCTCCAAAAATCAGATCTGGATCTGATCTGGAGGATCTTCAAAACTCTTTTGAAGATCTGCAGTCGTCCTTTTGCAGCAGCGCAGCCTTCTTGCTTTTGATCGCCTTTCCTTGATCTGAATCGCACCAAACTAAGTCCAAAACACCTTTTGGACGTGGAGAGCAAGAGGAGAAGAGACTATGGCGTGGAGAAGGAGGGGAGAGGCAGCCTTGGGGCGTATCTAATAGCATTGGAATTAGGGTTGGGCGCAGGGTCTTATTTATAGACCTCTTGTGATCCAACTCCTCTTCCTCTCAACCAATCACAACCCTTTGTGAAATCAGATCTAAATCTGATTGGTTGGAATAGAGACCCCTGGATTCCTCCTTAGAGGGCGCCTAAGACCAGTCAAACTGGATTCTTAGTAGAACTCTAATTGGAATCCAAAAGGGAGGTGGAGTCCTTGTCCAACAAGGACTCCTAGGCGCCTCCTACT
Organism: Cocos nucifera; assembly: GCA_006176705.1. NCBI lineage: Eukaryota > Viridiplantae > Streptophyta > Magnoliopsida > Arecales > Arecaceae > Cocos > Cocos nucifera. The sequence goes on from QRFJ01000019.1 coordinate 1,992,025, forward strand.
TGGGCTCACGCCACCCTTGGCGTGCGCCCTTCTCCTTGCCAGGTTCTGGCAGGGGGACAAGCCCCCACCAGCTCTCCAATAGGTGCATGACATGTGGTCAAAAGTCAAAGGGTCAATGGTCAACATTTGACCAGTCAAAGGTAGACTTTTGACCAAAGTCAAAGAACAAGAAATGGCAGGTGACCAAAAATGGCAGGTAATGTCTTACAAATAAGACAACCTATTCTGACTTGGACAACCTCCAGTCAGACCATATGAAGGCCTCTGATTGAGCACAAACTCCTTTGGCTCAGTCAGGACAACTTATTTATGATAGTAAAAGAAGAACGTTAGGTTCAATCGAGTGCTAGCACGATTTTCTTGAACCTAATTGAATCTCATTCAGATCAATTGAACTAGATCAGTTCAATTGATGATCACCAGATTCAAACCCTTGTTTGTGTGACCCAGTTAGGTTCAGTTCTGTATGGTAATGGGATATGTCATGATCTCTATCATCGACATCATCGAAACTCCTTTCGATGGATCAGAACTCTTCTGATTCGAACAGCTAGAATGATCGATCATCTAAATCATTCTAATTGCTCCCAAAATCCACCAGTGACACCTAGCAGTATATGGTGGCAACCCATCAGAGCTGAATGCGAACCTCTTGGTGCAGCTACCTGTGTGATTAAGTTCTTCTATCTTGAGCCCCGATCAGATTAGGGTTAAGGTGAACTCGTCAAACCCTAGTCTCTGTCATATGATGTAATCATTCGATTCGAGTCCAATGTGAAAATCTAAATAGAAACTCTTTCTATTATTTCACTCTACCATGGCCATGGATTTCTGGACTTGATTCTCATGATCATCATAGGGCTGCTCCTCTACCACCGAGGTAGATAGATTCCCATCTTGATGCAATCCAGTTCCTACAATGAACATGCTATAGCCAACATACACCTCAGGGTTCCATATGGCTAGGAGACCGAGTAATGGTGTAGTCAAACTATAACACCCTCAAGGTGAACTGCCGATGCATCTCAGGTCAAAGAACCAGACACACTACTGCAGCATCGAGTCAGTCATTGACGAGAAGGTAGACTTCCCTAATGACTACTCGAGGTGGTCACGCTCAGTGCCCTCGTTCTCTAACGAGTACCTGTACTCTCGCTCCGGTGTCTCCACACCGTAGACTCAAGACTCATCTACTAAAGAGAAGCGATTCGTACACCAACCTTCCGGATCAATCACCATCCTCGTGATGATCCTATGGTCGGGAGCTGTTTATGAGTTAATAATGATTATTCATGTCTTAAATTTTCAACTCTTGAAAATATGAATTATCATTACCATTAACTCAAAGGATGTATCACAGACACTAAATACACATATGTGATAGAAAATAACCCATTTCATTAATTATAGTCAAAATTACAATTTTGCCCCTAGAAGTGTATTACAAGTGTCAGCCAATTCTGGCTTCTAGGGCACATATATCTAACAATCTCCCACTTGTCCTAAAGCCAATTGGCTACAAGTCTAAGTCCCATCTTCTCAAGGTGGGCTTCGATCTTCTGCTGGCCCAACGGCTTTGTAAGTGGGTCTGCCACATTATCTGTGGAGTTGACTCTCTTGACCTCAACGTAACCTTTCTCAAGGTAATCGCAGATGAGATGGTATCACCGTTTGCTTGGAACTCTTCCAGCACAAACAGTCTGCCAGATGTCGACTTTCGATCATCTATATCGGACATGAAGTCCGAGTCTGTGTATCCCTGAACTTGGAGTTCTCCATTACCAAAGACCAACATCATATCCTTAGTTCTTCTCAAGTACTTAAGGATACATTTCACAGAAGTCCAGTGTTCTTCACCTGGATTTGACTGATATCTGCTTGTGACACTCACAGCATGGGCTATATCAGGTCGTGTACATAGCATGGCATACATGAGGCTCCCTATTGCAGAAGCATAAGGGATCTTGCTCATGCGTTCTATTTCCTCAGGTGTGCTGGGGCACATCTTCTTGGAAAGATGAATACCATGTCTGAAGGGTATTAATCCCCTCTTAGAGTTTTCCATACTAAACCTCTTTAGTACTTCCTCTATGTACATCTTCTGTGAAAGTCCTAGCATCCTATTCGGTCTATCCCTATAGACCTTAATTCCTAGAATAAAGGATGCTTCACCTAGGTCTTTCATGGAGAATTCCTTGGACAACCACATCTTGACTGATGTCAACATGGGAATATCATTCCCAATAAGGAGGATGTCATCCACGTACAATACGAGGAAGACAACAGCGCTCCCACTGACCCTTTTGAAAAAACACATGGTTCCTCTTCATTTTTGATGAAACCAAACTTTTTGATCACATCATTGAAACGAGTGTTCCAGCTCCGAGATGCTTGCTTAAGTCCATATATGGACCTTTGCAGCTTGCAAACCTTGTGATCAGTATCACTGGATGTGAAACCTAGCGGCTGTTCCATATAGATATCTTCCTCAAGATATCCATTTAAGGAATGCCGTTTTCACGTCCATTTGCCATATTTCATAATCGAAATAGGCTGCAACAGCAAGCAATGTGCGGATGGATTTTAGCATAGCTACCGGGAAAAGGTATCCTGATAGTCAATGCCTTCACGTTGACTATAACCTTTTGCCACCAGTCTAGCCTTGAATGTCTCCACATTCCCATCTGCACCAATCTTTCTCTTGAAGATCCATTTACACCCAATAGGTACTATACCTTCTGGTGGATCTACCAAGGTCCAGACTTGGTTTGAGTGCATCGAGTCAATTCTCTGACTTCATTGCCTCAAGCCATTTCTCGGAGTCGATATCTGATATCGCCTCGTTGTAGGTTTTGGGATCATCACCATGAGCACCATTACCTATGAGGAACATTTTCTCTACGTCCTCTGAAATAATACCTAAGTATCTTTCAGGGGGACGGAAAACTCTTTCCGATCTACGAGGTGGAGGAGGTAGTGTTCTTATTGGCTCAACCTGATTTGGTTCCACTTGGTCCTTAGCTCGTTCTGCTTGTGAGACTTTCTCATCAAGCTTAATCTGCTTTCCAATGCCCACTATCTTGAATAAACTATTTTTCAAGAAAGATGGCATGTCGACTCACAATCACATTGTGGTCTTCTGGAATGTAGAAATAGTATCCTAATGACTCTTTAGGATATCCTATGAATCGAGCTCTAAAGGACCTAAACTCTAACTTGTCCGCTTGTTGTCTTTTGACATGAGCCGGACAACCCCAAATTCTGAGATGACTCAGACTTGGTTTCTTACCGTGCCATATCTCATACGGTGTGGTAGGAACGGTTTTAGAGGAAACCCTATTCAGTAAATAAATTGAAGTTAATAATGAATGTCCCCAAAGAAAATCAGGGAGGTCTGTGAAGCTCATCATGGATCGAACCATATCCAATAGAGTCCGATTTCTCCGTTCTGAAACCCCGTTGAGTTGAGGTGTTCCTGGTGGAGTCCATTGAGAGACTATGCCATTTTCCTTAAGATAGTCTAGGAATTCCCGGCTAAGGTATTCACCTCCTCGATCTGATCGAAGAACCTTAATGGGTTTTTCAGTTTGTTTTTCTACTTCATGTCTGAATTCTTTGAACTTTTCAAAAGGCTTCAGACTTATGTCTCATAAGATACACATACCCATACCTAGACAGATCATCGGTAAAGGTAATGAAGTAGACAAAATTGCCTCTAGCCGGCACATCAAATGGGCCGCACACATCAGTATGTACTAGGGCAAGGAGATCTGTGGCCCTCTCCCCATGTCCAACAAAAGGGAGTTTAGTCATTTTGCCTTGAAGACAAGATTCACAAGTTGGATATGACTCAAAAGTCAATGGACTCAATAGCCCATTTTTCTCCAATTTGTTGATCCTATCTTCTGCTATATGACCTAATCTCAGGTGCCATAGATATCTGTCGTTTGGACTATCCCTAGGTCGTTTGGCATTCACGTTTTGCTCGATAGTTAGAACAGGTACATCAATATGTAGCTGATAAAGACCATTAATAAGGAAACCATTTGCAATTTTATTTCTTTCATAAAGAATGTTACAATGGTCCTTAAAGAAGGTGATCACATAACCTTCTTGTGCTAAGCATGAAACAGAAATCAAATTCCTGCTAGCTGCAGGCACATAATAACAGTCTTTTAAAACTAAGTCTAAACCAGATGGTAATCGAAGAGGGTATGTTTCCACGGCTACTGCAGCAACTCTTGCTCCATTACCGACGCGTAGGATCATGTCTCCATCCCTCAGCCTCCTGCTATCCTCAAGACCCTGCATAGAAGTGCACAGATGAGCACTAGAACCAGAGTCAAGCACCCAACTGGATGCAGAAGAAACCGTAAGGTTAGACTCAATAACGAGCATACCTCCAGAAGGACCTTCCTTCTTGTTCTTCAGGGTGGCCAGGTAAGTAGGGCAGTTCCGCTTCCAATGGCCGTCGCTGTTGCAATGGAAACACTTTCCTTTGCCATCGGACCTTCTTTTCTTCGGTTCTGCCTTCTTCTTCTTTGATCCTTCCACCTTTTGCTTTTTCACAGACTTCTTTTTCTTTCCATAAGACTTTCTTTTGGAAGAAGTCCGTTCCATAGCAAGAACTGAGCCTTTAGAACCTTTCATAGAAAGCTCAGCGGTAACCAGCATATTCATTAACTCGGCCAAGGAATTTTGAAGTTTATGCATGTGGTAATTCATGATGAATTGCCCATATGCATCAGTCAAGGATTGCAGAATAATATCGTTCTGCAGATCCAAGTCCAACTTCACACCGAGCTTCTCAAGCTCTTCCATGTCCTTGATCATTGTCAGACAGTGATCTTGGACTGACTGCCCATCACGCATCTTAGCCTTAAAAAGTCATTTCGTGACTTGATATTTGGCTGCGCGACTCTGTTCACCAAACATCTCCTGCAGGTGAGCCAACATTTGGCGAGCAGTCCCGATATCTTCATGTTGGCGCTGGAGCTCATCAGACATCGAGCCCAACATGTAAGTATCTGGCCTTATTATCTTCGTCAATCCATTTTTCCAGAGACGCTCTCTGTTCAATGGATGGACGGAGCTGGTAAGGTGGGAGGGTCCTGGTCCAAAACATGGTGTTAACTTCTCTGAACCCAAAACAATTTTGTAGTTCCTGAGCCAATCTTTATAATTGGGTCCAGTCAGTCTATGTGTGTCCTAGGATACGTGCCAAGTGGGTTGGACGCAGACATTTTCCTGTAGAGAGTCAAAGATTCTAGTTAGATACTGTAATTTTGACTTGACCAATTTATTTAGGGATTTTATTTTTAAACAAATTAGCTCCCACTATTTTTTTTGGATCCCTACACTCCCTCTGTAGAGATGCGAAAATCTCCACGATTAATGATTTCTAGTGGGTGGTGGTGCGGTCTCACCAACTAACTCATCACCTCACCTAATAGTTATTGGTGATGGGTTAGCCAATGAGTGAACAACTCTTGTTTAATGATTCTCTAATCATGGTGCACCCAAACTTGGTCTCTAATTCATGAATCTCACCGTATCCGGAAATATTGATCCACTCCTTAGTTAAGTCAGACCCACCATTTGCATAGACTGGGTTCCTAATTGAGTCTCTCACCGTATCCGAAATATTGAGCCCAACTCATCCTCTAGCCCATAGCATCCAATGCCTAATAGATATGGTTGCATCTTCCGGTGCAACTGAGCCACTGTATCCAGCCGAGAACAATCAACCCCGGGAAGGGCCCGCACGTCTACAATGGTGGAAGACCTCAGACTTAATCTTTTCTTAGGGAGAATTGATTCAGGTCTCATTAAACTAGACTTGGCTTAGTCATAACAATTATGACTAACCTAGTGGCATGGGTTAGCTCGGATTATTGACCACCTCAGATCAGAACTGTGTCAACAGATATGGCCAGGTAAGTGAGACCGGTGGAAGGAATATGCCATTAACTCGTACAAGAACGCATTCAGGTCGAGTAGCTTCCAATTAAAAACCAGTCGGTCGTCTGTGCCAAACTTACCTTAGACACCAAATTGTTGAGTCAGAACCAATTGGGTTAGCCTACAATCCAGACTCTAACCTCTGAGCCTAATTAGGTCTTGCTTGATCGTGACTCGATCTTGACCCAGACTTAATCCTATTAGGCTGGTCAATTTAAGCATTGTTGATCCCATCTAACCAACTCTTGATTCGGTTTGATCAACCGCTTAGACCTAATTGAGCTACCCAAGCCCGAACCCAGTATTATGAATATGTCTTAGATCTGAAATTCTCAATTTTAGACCTAATTAATATTCCATAAACTTAATTCTTAATTAAGTTGGGTTCATAAACAAAATATGCACAATAAATCCTAGGGTTTCAGGATCTAGGGTTTTTGCAGAAAGTAAGTTTTGGGTTTTCTGATTAAGGACGAACACGCAGCACCCCTACACATCATAAGAACACCCCATCGAATGGGAAAGAGAGGGCCTTTAAACCCTTCTTCGTTCTTATGACCGGACGGCCAAGAGGAACGCCTTAATCAGGAACATGTCAATACTACAAAACAGTTATAGATCTATATCATATATCTCATATACAAATTAGATCTAATCATGGCATATTTTGCATACATCTCATGTATCAAATCATGCATGTTTTCAGATCTAAATTATCTCATAATAATCTAAAAAATTAGATTTAAATTGATCTAATCAAAATAAATTCTAATCTAGACAATTATGTAGAACTATTCTACAACTAGTCTAGACATGCATCAATCATATCTCATATGATATTTAAAATTAAATAATTTTTATTTACTATTTTATCAGATGTTATTATAACACTTATAATATCAAAAAAATAGTAAATAAGAAGATCTAAAAATATGATTTAATCAGATTAAATCAAAGACATGCAAAACTATTCTATAGAACTATTCTATTTCTAGAACTAGTCATGCATATCTTCATTCTAATCTTAGATCCAAATCATTTAATTTTAATTTTTTTCTGATTTCAGATCTGATCACATCTCATGTGACATCTGAAATCTTTTATTTTTAATTAAAATAAATTTAAAATCAGATCTAAACAATTTTAGAACCATGGCTCTGATACCAGTTGAAGGGAAATCCTGATTTCCCGGTCCAGGTTCGTTCAGATCTGATTCAGATCAAGAGATATATTTCAAAAATTTTTCTCTTTGATCTCAATCAGATTTGAGATGTTTCAGATCTGATTCTTATTATTTTAATAAATAAAATAAAATAAGATAAATTAAATCAAATTTAATTTACCTGATTTGGGTAATCCTATTACCCTGTAGATGATCCTGATTGCAGCGGAAGGTTCTGGATCTAGCCACGCAAGCGCCTGGCCTCTACCGGTATCCACTCGGGTTGGATCTGGAGATCCTCTTCTTCTCTATCACACCTCCAAAAAATCAGATCTGGATCTGATCTGGAGGATCTTCAAAACTCTTTTGAAGATCAGCAGTCGTCCTTTTGCAGCAGCGCAGCCTTCTTGCTTTTGATCGCCTTTCCTTTGATCTGAATCGCACACCAAACTAAGTCCAAAACACCTTTTGGACGTGGAGAGCAAGAGGAGAAGAGACTATGGCATGGAGGAAGGAGGGGGAGAGGCAGCCTTGGGGGCGTATCTAATTAGCATTGGAATTAGGGTTGGGCGCAGGGTCTTATTTATAGACTATCTTGTGATCCAACTCCTCTTCCTTCTCAACCAATCACAACCCTTTGTGAAATCAGATCTAAATCTGATTGGTTGGAATAGAGACCCCTGGATTCCTCCTTAGAGGGCGCCTAAGACCAGTCAAACTGGATTCTTAGTAGAACTCTAATTGGAATCCAAAAGGGAGGTGGAGTCCTTGTCCAACAAGGACTCCTAGGCGCCTCCTACTTGGGCACACGCCACCCTTGGCGTGCGCCCTTCTCCTTGCCAGGTTCTGGCAGGGGGACAGGCCCCCACCAGCTCTCCAATAGGTGCATGACATGTGGTCAAAAGTCAAAGGGTCAATGGTCAACATTTGACCAGTCAAAGGTAGACTTTTGACCAAAGTCAAAGAACAAGAAATGGCAGGTGACCAAAAATGGCAGGTAATGTCTTACAAAATAAGACAACCTTCTCTAACTTGGACAACCTCCAGTCAGACCATATGAAGGCCTCTGATTGAGCACAAACTCCTTTGGCTCAGTCAGGACAACTTATTTATGATAGTAAAAGAAGAACGTTAGGTTCAATCGAGTGCTAGCACGATTTTCCTTGAACCTAATTGAATCTCATTCAGATCAATTGAACTAGATCAGTTCAATTGATGATCACCAGATTCAAACCCTTGTTTGTGTGACCCAGTTAGGTTCAGTTCTGTATGGTAATGGGATATGTCATGATCTCTATCATCGACATCATCGAAACTCCTTTCGATGGATCAGAACTCTTCTGATTCGAACAGCTAGAATGATCGATCATCTAAATCATTCTAATTGCTCCCAAAATCCACCAGTGACACCTAGCAGTATATGGTGGCAACCCATCAGAGCTGAATGCGAACCTCTTGGTGCAGCTACCTGTGTGATTAAGTTCTTCTATCTTGAGCCCCGATCAGATTAGGGTTAAGGTGAACTCGTCAAACCCTAGTCTCTGTCATATGATGTAATCATTCGATTCGAGTCCAATGTGAAAATCTAAATAGAAACTCTTTCTATTATTTCACTCTACCATGGCCATGGGATTTCTGGACTTGATTCTCATGATCATCATAGGGCTGCTCCTCTACCACCGAGGTAGATAGATTCCCATCTTGATGCAATCCAGTTCCTACAATGAACATGCTATAGCCAACATACACCTCAGGGTTCCATATGGCTAGGAGACCGAGTAATGGTGTAGTCAAACTATAACACCCTCAAGGTGAACTGCCGATGCATCTCAGGTCAAAGAACCAGACACACTACTGCAGCATCGAGTCAGTCATTGACGAGAAGGTAGACTTCCCTAATGACTACTCGAGGTGGTCACGCTCAGTGCCCTCGTTCTCTAACGAGTACCTGTACTCTCGCTCCGGTGTCTCCACACCGTAGACTCAAGACTCATCTACTAAAGAGAAGCGATCGTACACCAACCTTCCGGATCAATCACCATCCTCGTGATGATCCTATGGTCGGGAGCTGTTTTATGAGTTATAATGATTATTCATGTCTTAAATTTTCAACTCTTGAAAATATGAATTATCATTACCATTAACTCAAAGAATGTATCACAGACACTAAATACACATATGTGATAGAAAATAACCCATTTCATTAATTATAGTCAAAATTATAATTTTGCCCCTAGAAGTGTATTACAAGTGTCAGCCAATTCTGGCTTCTAGGGCACATATATCTAACAATCTGATGCGCCATGGAGTAACATCATGGTCCGAAAGACCTCCAGATGATCAATCGGATCAGAGATTCCATCGTAGCTATCAAATTGAGGAAGCTTGAAGTTCGGCGGGATGGGCTCTTGCATAATTCAGAGAGAGAAAGGGGGATCGATGCAGACGTCGTCATAGCAAGCTAGGGTGACATGGTGGAGTTTTTCAATCCATCGGTCCATCTCCTACAGTTTGTGATTGAGGACGTCGTCTCGATCGCAGATCTTAGATGGCTTTCGGCTACAGATGGGGAAGATCTCCTCCAAAGAAGAACCATGATCCAAACATGGATCCTCTGCTCTCTGTTATCTCTTCTCAGGGGCAACGAGTATGCTAGCCCAAGTGCTCTTTCTTGGGACCGATTTTCGACATCTTGATGACAGATTTTCTGGTGGAGTCACCGTCAGAGGCTGCCGCATGGTCTGCACGATCTCGGTGAGGCCCTGAATCCGCTGCATCAGCAGGTTAAACTACTCCAGATCTACCACGATCGTCGGTGGAGATGGAGGTTGAAGTGCCGGCGATGGAGTAGGAATGGATGGATCTGACGGTAGAAGTGGTAGATCTCCGGATAGTCGCCTTCTTTTGAGACATTTCTTGGGATTGAGGGAGAGGGTGGAGGTGAACCTTGGAGAAGAAGGTTGGTAGGATCGATTGAGCATCCCTTTAAGAATAAGGGTACCTCAGAGACAGAGTCCCTTCCTTCAGCGCTAATTCTATTGGTGCAGAATCTGATTAACGTCGGATCGAGCTGGAGTCAAAGAAGACGAGGTCACTACCGATGACCTGCAAAATAAAGTTTCGCCCGGAGTCAGTGGTGGTGGCTCCAATAGAACTCTTCGATGATCAAGTCAGCTCTTCTGGCCAATAGAAATAGAGTGCTTAGGAAAGAGTTCAGCAAAGTTTCGAGAAGGAGAAGAGAGCTTAGAGAAAACGTATCTGGAGGGTTCCTTTTTATAGACGGAGCTTGATTGATAATGACGGCCATACTGTCCGATAGTGGGCTGCTCGGAGCCGCGTGAAGTTCGGTACAGAGAGGAAGATATCGTCAGGCTGATAGTGATAGTCATACCATCCGATAGCAGGCCACTCGGGGCTGCGTGGGGTTTGCTATGGAGAGAGGGGCATCGCCAGACTAATGGTGGTAGCCATACCGTCTGGTCGTGGGCTGCATGGAATTTATTACGGAGAGTGAGGTATTGTCAGACTGATAGTGGCAGCCATACCGTCAAGATTTAATAGCCGTAGTTTGGAGGGAGCAGGTGTTGGTTGGTGAAGAACTTTGGCGTACATCAATTTTAGAGGAGTTCAGACTCCTAAGGGGGATACGGCTGAAGGAGGAATCCGGAAGGAGTTTGGCTCCTGTAGAAATTCGAATGAAGAGGAGTCCGAAAGGAGTTCGGCTTCCGTAGAGATCCGACTGCATAGAAGTCCGGAAGGAGTTCGGCTTCCGTAGAGATCCAATTGCAAGAGGAGCCTGGAAGGAGTTTGGCTTCCGTAGAAATCCGACTAAAAGAGATGCCTGGGAGGAGTCTGGCTCCTGGGAAAGCCCAGCCGAAGAAGAAGTCTGGGAGGAGTCCGGCTCTTGAAGAAGCCCAACGGGAGAAGTTCAGCTCCTGAATAAGTTCGGCCGAAAGGGATGTCTGAGAGGAGTCCGGCTCCTGAGGAAGTCCGACCGAAGATGTCTGGGAGGAGTCTGGCCCCTGGGGAAGTCCGGCCAAAGGAGATGTTTGAGAAGAGTCTGGCTCCTAGAGAAGCCCAGCGGGAGGAGTTTGGCTCTTGGAGAAGTCCGACCAAAGGAGATGTCTGGGAGGAGTCCGGCTCCTGAAGAATTCAGTAGGAATTCGATCGTTGGAGGAGTTCGATTGAAGCTCGACCGCTGAGGAGTTCGGCTGGCTGAAGGGGCTCGGCTAGGACTCGACCGCTGAGAAGTTCGACCGATTGAAGGAGTTCGGCTAAGGTTTGATCGGTAAAGCTCTTTCGTGATTACCGGTTGCATTGGACTAAGCATCAAACTGGACTTCGATGGAAGTAAAATTTATTTCTAATAATTATAAAATTTAAATTATTTTTTAAATCTTTTGGTCGCTAATCGTTTGTAAATTTTGCGATCAAATTAAATTGGTTACAAAATATTTGCAATCAAACTTTTTACGATCAAAAATATTTATTTATAAAATTAATTATAAATATTATTAATGATTGATTTTAAATTTTTAGTAATTAATTTTTTAGTCATTAAAATTTTATGTTTTTATAGTATACGGTATTATAGCAGGTTAAACACAGCAGAGCCAAGAGCAGAGTTTATTCCTTCGGAAGATATTTTGCCTTGGTCTTCTGCACGTGGTCCCATCCTATGTCACTCTATCACCAGCTTCTTAGTCTCTCACTTAACTCTCCTCATAATGAGTTTCTAACGTGGCAACCATCTGCGTATACCTCTAAAACTCTATTAATAAATAAAGGGTGGCTTGTCACCAAGAATCTTGCCCATCACTGATCATTCTATTTTCCATGACTTGGGTACATTATTTTATATCAAGATCAACTATTCTAATATCATTTTATTAAAATTTTAGTACTAAAATATTATATTAAAAAAATATAAAATAAAAATATAATTAAATATATAAATTAATTAAAGACTCATCTCCTTGATGCATGCAAAATTTTACTATGAAAAAGAAAAAGATACAATAGAAGATTATCCACTTTCAACTCATATATACAATCCTTTCAACAAAAAATTATTCTTACCAAACTCTCTCTTGAAGATCTCCCAAAATAACCATAGTCCGCTGTCTAGCTGTCTGCCCGAAGGTCCTATTCCTACTATTCATTTGCATCTTTTCTCTACTTTCTGTCATGTTTTAGGATCTCTTTTTCTGCTACCAAGCCATACTCTTAGCTCATGGTCTGCCAGACCTTTTAAAGGCTTTAATTAGAGCTATCCTTGGAATCCTATTCCTATCAGGTCGCGAAAAACCACTGCACCCCACGAGATAAGTGCATGTCCGTGCATCATCGCGAGACCGCCTGGGCTTAGGCCATGCCCACACCTGGCACTAGGCCGTGCGCCCACTCGTGCTGGGTCGCGCCGGCACGCTTGCGCACTAGGCCATGCAGGACTGGGCCCGCACCCAGATGGTCGGCCTACACTGGGCTTGGTCTCCTACTGGCCATGGGCCCCACTTCAGCAACCCGTCCGATGCTCTGCATGCTCCTTCGCGCGTATCTTCGCCATCTAGTCTCCAATTGTGGTGTTCTTGGGCTTGTTGAACTCTATTCATCATTCTAGACCTCGTTGTAGACTTAATATGAGAGAATTTGAGATATTTTTTTTAATAATTTTCATGATTTGATATTCAGTCTCTATCTATCCGAGAGTTTGTCTAGAGCCCCCATGATTTGAGGCAATCGCCTACTGATCATGGATGGACAAACGTGAGAGTCGAGCCAGGCCGCTAGATCCCACCTCCATCGATTGTTATGATCCTTCTGATCTGAGACTTGCTCTGGGTAGCCTCTTGCGACAATAAGAACTTCACCTTACGACGTTGCATGTCATCCTTCCGAGTCTCTCATCCTGTGCCCAATCCATCTCCACTTAGAGCTCCATCTCGCATTAGGCTCCCTATCATGAGGTAATGTCCTCTATACTTTCATTCTCTTAACATCATCCTACTGTCGCACATGACCTTCAGGATTTCTCCATCAGATTTTCATCTGAAGTCGGTCAAATTTAGTCTACTTGGTGAGATTAGATTCTTCTTAAAGCTGAAAATATATCGGACCTCATCCAACTTCTTCACTATTCCATCATGGAGCTTCATGCAGACTGTCCCGCTGTCCTTGATCTCACAGCTCAATCCATCTGGCAGGAACACAGTGCCTTCACTAGTCTTCAGAGAGTCCAACATCTTCTCTCTGCAATATACATGATGGAAATAAGTAGAATCTATAATCTACTGAGAGAAAGAAGTAGATACCTCATTAGTAATCAAAAAGATATTATCACTGCCTTCTGTATCACTACTGGCCACCGCCGCAGTAGCCCTTATTTGATTCTTGAGTTATGGATAATTTTTGACTCGATGCCCCAACTCATCGTATCTATAGCATCTGATCTTACTTTGATCTCTCATCTTGGACCTGAATTATCCTTCTTATGATTCTCTGCTGCTTCATCTACTGCCTTCTTCTTCAAAAATTGTCAAAGCTGAGCTACTGTCATCTGAGCTCAAAGTTGGATTCTCCCTCCTGAGAACCTCGTTCTAGAGTATCGCTGTAGTAATCTCGTCCATCTTAATGGTGCTCTTTCTCACTAGAAGAGCAGTCACTAAGGACTCATATGAAGAAGGGAGCGATGCTAGCAAGACCAACATTTTGATCTTCTCTTCAACTTTTTCGCCAATGCTGAGGAGGTCGGTGAGAATTTTCTGAAAGTTGAATAGATGCTTCCGCACACTTTGGCCTTCGTTCATCTATAGTTGGTAGAACTGTCTCCAAAGAAATAGCATGTCGGTGAGCGACTTCGCCACGTACAACTCCTCGAGCTTCAACCATAGTGCCATTGGGAAAGTCTCGCTAAGTATATGGATCACCATATCATTTGTTAAGTACAAGCGGATTGTGCTCACCGTCTACATCTGGATCCGCTTTCAATCTTTCATCTTTATGGTGGCTGGCATCTCATCGTACAAGAGAGCATCGATCAATCCATGTTGGATAAGAACATCCTTTACTCTTGCTTGCCATAAGGAGAAATTGCCCTTCCCATCGAGCCTGTTGATCTCCATCTTGATTGCACTTATCTTCTTCATATTCTTCAATCTCTGTCCATTGCTACAATCTGCACTCTGGTACTATCTGGCTCTGATACCAATCTATTGGAATATCAGCTACTCTGATATCACTTTGTTAAGGCTCTAGTACCGAGATATTGCAATAGAAAAAAAGAAGAAAATAAAACAAGAATACAATCAAGTACATGGATCAACTCAAAGGGTCATCTCCATAGGACATGCAAAACTTCACTATGAAAAGGAAGAGATACAAGAGAAGATTATACCCACTCTCAACTCACGTATATAATCCTCTCAATAAAAAGTTATCCTTACCGAACTCTCTCTTGGAGATCCTTTGAAACGATCGCAGTCCACTGCCTAATTGTCTATTCGAAGCCCCTGCTCCTGCTGTCCATTAGCACCCTTTTGCTGCTCTCTATCACGTTTCAGGACCTTTTTTGCTACTGCCAAGCCACACCCTTATCTTATGGTCTATCAAGTCTTTTAAAGGCTTCAATCAGAGCCATCCTCAGAATCCTATTCCTATCAGGTCGCAAAAAATCCCATGAGAAAACCGCGCATCATCACGAGACCGCCTAAGCCTAGGCCACACCCACTTGGGCCTGGGCCATGCCCGCGCTGGGCCGCGCAGGGTGCTGGGCTGTGCCCATGCCCGCGCTGGTAGCGCAAGGCATTAGGCCTTGCCCATGCGCCCACGCTGGGCCATGCTGGGCCGCGCCCGCACGCCCGCGTATCTGGCCGTGCTGGGTCGGGCTCGTATCCTTGTAGCCAGTCTGCACCGAACTTGGTCGCCTGCTTGTTATGGGCTCCACTCCAGCAATCCGTCCGATGCTTTGTATGCTTTTCATAGGTATCTTCGCCATCTGATCTTCGATTAGAATATTTTTGAAGTCGTTAGACTCTATTCATCATTCTGAATCTCACCGTAAGCTTAATAGAAGAATTCAAGATATTTTTTTTAATATTTTATTCTTCAAAAAACCATCCACATCCCGTGGTGTCTCTGTGACCTTGACCCCGAAGGAGGCTCGTGATCTCGCGAAGTATTCTAAAACTTCTCGATGCTAGATGGCCAACAACGAAGGAGACGGTTTGCTTGGACGTAGTCCAAAAATCACACCATGTCGACATCGTTGACTCCAAGTCAACAAAATGCTTTATAGTATGGCATAGAAGGTGCCGGCCTGGACCCAAGGGGCCTTCCTCTCTTCGCACACCATTTGTATATATCATGACCAAGGAGGGAGAGCAGCAAGCGGTAGCAATCTACCCAAACCCAATCCCCACTGCCTCCGTTGTTGTCTGCCTCTCGGCTCTCTTCAATCCCCATCCTTCTCTGTGGGGCTGAACTCTCGAACTAACGGTCTAAGCGGGGTAACAATGTGCTGGGATAGTTTGGAAATGGAAAAAAAAGGTTGAATTGAATGCTCACGACGGCATCCTCTATAAAGATAAATAGCTTATGTAGATATTAACGTTGTTTGTTTAACTTGATATACCCTTTTGAAAGTGACCGCATGGACCATGACCCAATAGAAGAATTAATGCGATTCACTTCATGCATTCTCCATGTTTGCACCTTATGAAAATCCAGCCAAACTTCTTAGGCCAAATCTAAGATAAAGATCGGTCAAACTTGGTTGCAAGATAATAAGCATACCAAGCATCGAAGAATCAAGACCATTGTCATCCTTGCTTTGCACGATAGAGAGGTGCGCATCTTTGAAAACTACCATGTTGTCCATTTTGAAAATGGATGGTTATGGCTAATCTTCCTGCCTACATGTTTGACACTCTAGTGACGTATTTGACATGAAATATGATTTTTTCTATTTTAACGGCTCATTTGGTTTGCATGAATTGGAGGGGGGAAGGTGATTCTTGAAAATTGGACATTGGAGGAGAGTTGCATTGTTTGATTGAAAGAAGAGAGAATAAAATTTTTTTTTCTATGAGAATACACTTATCATATTTCATGAAAAATAAAATTCATGAGAAAGATGAATTTTGGGACTTTCCATGAGTTGAGAATTGATAGCCTTATTCTTTTTCTAAAAATATTATACATATAGATATTAATATAATATTTTATTAATATTATACTAATATTTATATTAATATAAATAAAATTATAATATATTAATAATAATTTAATATTTATATTAATATATTAATATTATATTACATCATGTAATATTAAATTATATTTATACTAATATTTATATAATATTTGAGAGTAAAAGTACGTGATCATATATCTATTAAAAATAATATAGATTAATTTTTATAATTTTCTCAGAAAAATAGATGTTTAATGAAATATAAATCACTATATAATAAACTATTTTTTTATAGTCAATCAAATATATTAAAATTATAATCTTAAAAAATAATTTTTAAAAAATATTATTTTAAAAAAATAATTTTTTTAATAAATCAAAAGAATTTTAAATGAATGATAGCTATCCGTTTTCTAGATGGTGACGTGGTGGTTATCCAATGTTTGGAGAGCTTCATATGGTGCCAAAGAAGCATTGTAGGGGATCCGGACTAGAGTTTGACCTCAAGAAGGCTTTGAGCCTTCAACTGGCAGGTACCGGACCACTTATGTCTTTCCATTTCAATCTTACAAGTCTGCCCTTGAATGCGAGGCCCACCAAAGTCCAAGGTCGGACAACTATAATATAGGATATCAGACCCATAAGCTATGATCAAGAGCATATCGGTTTCCCCTTTCTTTGTGGTTCTACTTAGTTCTCTACCATGAGAAATCCCCCACTTTCCACCATCCTCATCTCTCTCTTTCTCTTCTTCCTGCTTCACCTTCCTCTTGCATCTGCAGCACCTAGAATCTCTTTGACAAGCCATTCTTTCCTTTCTGTGGAGGATGACTCAGACATCCTCATCTCACAAGACAAGTCATTCGCATGCGGCTTCTACGAAGTTGGTACGAATGCCTTCACCTTCTCCATCTGGTTCTTAAACTCCAAGAACAAGACTGTCGTATGGACAGCGAATCGCGACAACCCTGTGAATGGTCATGGGTCCAGAGTTGCGATGCGCAAGGACGGGAACTTGGTTCTAACCGACTACGATGACACCGTCATTTGGAGCACCAACACCAGCTCGGCTCAAGCTCAAGGGCGGCTTATCGATACTGGGAACCTTGTTGTGATGGATCCAGATGGAAAAATTCTATGGCAAAGCTTTGATTATCCTACTGATACTCTTCTCCCTAGCCAAATATTCAGTAGAAATTCTAGGCTGATATCTGGTGCTGCTAATGGATTGCTATCTTCAGGACACTACAAGTTTTATTTTGACAGCAGTAATGTTTTGATGCTCATATATGATACACCTGAACTTGCTAGCATCTACTGGCCCGATCCTGGACATGCAATGTGGAAGGACGGCAGGTCAACCTATAATAGCAGTAGATATGCAGTCCTTGATGACATGGGGCAGTTCGTGTCCAGCGATAACTTGACATTCAAAGCTTCTGATTTTGGTCCAGGGATTAGGAGGAGGTTGACTCTGGATTATGATGGTAATCTTAGGCTGTACAGCTTGAACGAGTTGACAAAGATGTGGTCAATTTCATGGATTGCTCTTTCATCAATTTGTCTGGTGCATTCGCTCTGTGGTAGGAATGGAATTTGTGTGTACACCCCAACAGCCCAATGCACTTGTCCTCCTGGTTTTGAAGTGAACGACCCGAGTGACTGGAGCAAAGGTTGCAGGCGCAAAGACAACATCAACAGCCAAAAATCTCATCAGGTTAAATTTTTCGAGCTTCCCCACACAGATTTTTGGGGGTCTGATTTCAACCACATTTCTTCCTTGTCATTATGGGCTTGCAGGAAGATTTGCAAAATGGACTGTTCATGCGAAGCATTCAGGTATGAGATGGAAACTGGGAAATGTCACCCAAAAACTGCCCTCCACAATGGAAGAAGTTATCCAGGCATCGATGGCAGCATATTCTTAAAATTTCCTAGATCTGTAAACACCTCAAAACTCTCTTCTCGTCTTCAAGGGCATGAGCTTGTTTGCAACGTCACAGAAGTCGGGAAGGATATGAGTCAAAAGAGCATCGGGGGAAAAAATTGGGCCGATTTCTATTGGTTCATATCAGCATTTTTCGTGATAGAACTCCTTTTTGTTTCATTTGGTTGGTGGTTTATTTTCAGGAGGGAGAAGCAGTCAGCCCCCATGGAGGAAGGATATAAGGCTATGTCTACTCAGTTTCGAAGATTCACTTACAAAGAGCTGAAAAGGGCTACTCGAAATTTCCAGGAAGAGCTCGGGAGGGGAGGCTCAGGAGCCGTGTACAAGGGAGTCTTGGATGATGAGAGGGTGGCGGCGGTCAAGAAGTTGGAAGATGTGATCCAAGGGGAAGAGGAATTCCACGCCGAACTGAGCCTCATAGGGAGAATATACCACATGAATCTGGTGAGAATGTGGGGATTTTGTTCAGAACGCTCGCACAGGCTCTTAGTTTCCGAGTTCGTGGAGAATGGTTCATTGGACAAGGTCTTATTTAATGGTGATGGCTCTGCTAGCTTTCTAAGATGGAGTGAGAGGTTTAAAATTGCGGTGGGGGTGGCAAGAGGATTGGCCTATCTTCATCACGAGTGCCTCGAGTGGGTCATCCACTGTGATATAAAGCCTGAGAATATATTGTTAGGTCAAGATTTTGAGCCCAAGATTGCGGACTTTGGACTGGCCAAACTGTTAAATAGAGGTGGATCTGGGCGCAACTTATCACGCATCCAAGGGACGAGAGGTTACATTGCTCCAGAATGGGCTTCCAGTATTCCAATCACCGGGAAGGTTGATGTCTATAGCTATGGAGTGGTGCTTCTTGAGTTAGTGAAGGGGGTTAGAGTTTCAGACTGGAAAATAGGTAGAGGGGAGGAGATAGAGATGGTATTGAGGAGGTCAATTGGGTTGCTCCAAGAGAACTTGGAGAGTGGAAACGATTCATGGATTGGGGACTTTGTTGACTGCAGATTAGATGGACGATTCGATAGCAAGCAAGTATTGACGATGGTGGCGATAGCAGTCCGGTGCCTCGAAGAGGAGAGAAGCAAAAGGCCATCCATGGAATCCGTAGTCCAATCGCTTCTTTTATCTGGTGACGAGCAAATCTCCTAGGATGCATCTTTCCAGTAAGTTGGGCATGAAGTCGTTAATATAATTTCAAGTAATCCATGTGTCTTAGTCTTTTTTTTTTTTTTTTTTTCGGTTATTGTGTTGAAGTTGAAAAGTGGTAATGCATCTTTGTGAGTATACACATTTCTTCCACCAAAAAAAGAGTACGTACATGTTTGATATCATGCAGGAAGCAAATTATGAGCTTGTATGCAATGCTTGTTCTCCGCCTCCTTGTAAACCCATCCGCATATTAAAATGTCTAAACTTTCTCTAAGTTAACAAGGAATAAATTAAGTTAGTAGTAGTAATTATCTTTTAATTATTACTTTGGATTAACATTTTTCAGTTCGTGGTTTCAGTATCCTTTACAATTGTCCGATGATTTATCGGATTGAATATATTAGCTTTCGCAGTTGGTGCGATAAATCTATTCATGCAATACACTAAAGAGAGTGTAATGCTCGCTCCTCTCCAGTTTCTCCCCCACCCCCAACGTGCGACGTTGTCTCCCATATGCCAAAACATGCTCTCTGCATTGGCTGACGTGTTGGTACTGAATATACCGTCCGATTTTTCTTCCTCTTACAACTTCTCAGTAACTAAACTATATATCTATAAATTAATACTGGAGGTTTAACCTTCTGTTCATCAAAAAAATAAAAACGCTAAACGTCAGCACCGCGCGCCGCGCCCCGCGCCCCAAGTCTCTGCAACTAGATTATGGACACCAGACTCTTTTTTCTTTTTTTCCACTAGTCAGAAGGAAAGATTTCTTTAAAAGAGCTCACCAACCACCTCCTAATGCCCTCCCACCATCCATGCCAGGCGTCAAGCAAGAAGAGTGCCGGTATCTTTTTTTTTTTTTTCCACCGATTGACCGCGGCCCCTCCTTAGTACAGTGGAAAGGGACGCCCATTTCTGTGGCACCATGGAGAGGTTCCATGTGGCCCATTTCCCTACCTTTGATGTGCTGTATACAATACGTGGAGAGGGGCACGGTATACAATACCGGGGAGAGGGCGTTCCCCTCTCCCCCATCATCTGTACCCACCTCCTTCACATCAATTTTTCTCTTCCCTCTCCTTCTCTCTCTCTCTCTCTCGCCTTCTAACCCTCTCTCCCTCCCTCATTAAGGACGGCATGGAGTCTGCTGCTTACCTCCGTCTGTCGTCTTCCATCCTCGCGATGGCCATGGTCGTGCCACATGCCAGCGGTCGATGGCCGTTGATCTCTATATATTATTCTTCCATGCCAAGGGATTCTCCACTGAGTGGGACACATTTTCGGTACTAGCATAACGTGGCTCAAGAGTTAGGGTTCAATATCCAAAGGGAGTACTCGAAGGTAAGGGCATTGCGCGTAGTGGCCACTTTGGCCAAAGAGCTCTTCTGACCTTCCGTTCTTTTTGGTTTTACTTTGTTTAAATTTTTTTTTATTTTTTGTTGTATGGAACAAGGGGAGAAAAATATAAGAGGAGTTCCATTTTGAAACAGTGGCGATGGAGCTTCGCTGATAAAACTGCCCATTTTTTCTTTTCCTTCGAGTTCACTTGATTTATTCTGATATCAGTGGATGATTGTTAGTGATCCACTTAGGCTACCACATTTAACCTATCAGCACCATGAAGGATGCAAGACTCTACAAGACTTTGGTTAAGTTGATAGTTGCCATTATATTTTAAATAGATAAGAAAGAATTATTTACTTCAGTACTAAGTTCGTGATGAGATGGACTTCAATGCAGAAGCAAACTAATGCAGAAGTTCGGACATAGGTACGTATTTGGGAGGGAGGTGCAACGCGAATGCTTTGGCTTTGAGAATCTATTTGGTACCATACATGTCTAGAAAGATTGCGCTGGTAAAATTCATTTCTTATGAAATATCAGCTATTAGGATTAAACCTTATTTGAATTTCTGCCAGATTTTATTTATTTATTTATTTTTCTTGATTTCTAAAATAAATAAATAAATATATGAAGTTACTCAAAGGAGAATTATGTAATTGCATGGAAGCTATTATTATGGAAAAATGGCTCAAAAGAACACTATTGCCATACATCAAAAGGAGATCAATCTGTTGTTTATATCATAACTCTATTGTACATCACCCTAATTTTACAATTTGCACCAATTCCCTTATACTATAATTAAGTAAAAAGTCTCTTCTTAGATGTATGGATTGATAAATGTCTTGGAAAGGTGGCTAGAAAAAAAAGAGAATGCAGAAACATCTAATTTTCCTAAAGTTAATGACTTTCAATTGTATTATTTGGTAAACAACCATTTTAATTTATGCATATTATGCCAATATAAAGTTTATCATCTTTTTATTGATGTTTATAATAAAATTTTTTATACTTATGTTGTTCGGTTCTCGTTGCATAGCTGGGATTACTTGCTAGTGATCACTAAATACTAGGGAGACTGCTGGGTCACATAGACCCAAACGGGTTTCACCGTACTTGATCTAAAACCTGTAGATTGGACATGAGCCCCTAACCAGTGCTCAACCTTTTAGTTGGACTGATTATGGATCACTAAACCTACTCCGATCAAATCTAGAAGGGAGAAAAACTGAAGCCAATAATTCGAGCCTGGCTTGCATCCTGAGCCTAGCCTGCTCTGTGTATCTCCGTGCTCGAGAGGAACTTCTACCATTTGCCAAGGCCGTCAAACCGTTCAGCTCTGCGCGCGTGCTCATGGTACAGGCCAGCTTGGGTAGAGAGCGGCGCAACAAAACGGCATCGTTGTAACCAATGAGTTCTTAACGAAATCCTAGGATGCCAGATGTACCTGATTTCTAATGATGAATGCCATCCTAATTAATTAGGACAGCTAGAACAATCATAGTTTCAGCCGGCTTCTTTTATGCGTTTGCCAGTGGAGAACGGATGTACTGCACCATATAGTACATCACGCACATCATATGCGATCATGCATGGCGTGCATCATACGGCATTCATGATTCATATTCGTGGCGACCATCTATCGTACAATAAATAAAACATGCGATACACCGCATCTTTTAATGCACGGCAGATGATCCACGTCCTTGCTAAGCTAGACCCATGCATAGGGCCCATTTAGGGAAAGGTTTCGCAGGTGAACCAGGCTACACTATTCGAAGAGCTCCGAAACGAGGCCTGCAGATCGGTAATCCCTCGAGAGTACTCTAATGAGATAATTTTTCCAGGATTTTTCCGGGTGAAAATTCTCGATTCTCAGACTAGTCTAAGTATTTCCACTCCTTCGGTTGGCATTCTTCTCTGAACGAAACAAAGGTTCAAAATTCGTAATGATATCCATGCCATTTTTCTTCCATATACATTGTTCCTTTGAAAGAAATAAAGAAGGGTGGGGATGAATTTTATCAAATGTTAGGATATTCTAGCAGAGCTTGCACCGCTCGGTATTCAGTGTTCACAGAATAATGAGGGAACCTGATATCTCATGCAGGCCCATGTCGATGGATGCTTAAAGTTAATAAATTAATGAGGGATGATGGTGCACATCGGTAATCTAGAATCGACACCAGCAGGCTCCTTGATTCATCCTATGTTGCAATGCAACATTAAATAATCGGCACATAGCCAAGACATCAAAATTAAGAATATAATCGTTATTCTGACCTAATTGCAAGGAAGTTGCTCACATTCAATGACAAGTTCGACCTTTCTAAACATATAATAATTAAAAATATAAGGATATATGCATAAATGTATGTATGTATGTGCATATATGTTCATACATGCAAAAATACAATTTTGGCTTGTTGTGTATATATATACAAACAGCATTTATTTTATTATATATTTAACTCTTCACTAAATTTCTAATTAGGAAATGACTTTTACATCCTCTCCTTCCACACCAATCTCTACGATACTATCCTCCCCCTGTACGATAGCTCCATCCACCTCCCTCCCTTTTTCATCGGTAACCCCTCCTATATGAGTAAGAGATATTTTCATCCATTCAAATAGCAAGCTAATTTCATTTATTGGTAAGTGAATGGTAGAACTATTTTAAAACATATCAAAAATTTGAAAGATTAGTTTAATATTTTTTAATGTTGAGAAGGTGTAAATAAAATTGAAATAAAATTGAGAGGATGTTTTTATAATTTTATCTAAAAAATAAGCTATCATAGTGAAAGAATAAATAAAATAAGCTCCAATATGATCCATAGTCTTATTATCCTGTCCATGGACTCTCATCATGGTTGAGGTCCTTATTTGAGCTGACTTTGCTAAATCGACATGGTTCTAGAGAAAAATTAGATGAAGCGGGAGTGTGCGCTCTATCCATATGTCCATATTCTCAACCCTCTTCTCCTCATATCCATTAGATAGTATTTGGTAACCTAAATGGGATCACCAATATGATCATAGATCATTGATAATCCTTATCCCAAGATAGTCCAATCTCCGATGATCTAAAATTGCTATATTTGTTATGTTGTATTTTGGTGTTTAAGATTTCTGGATATCCATGGATAACTTGTTTGGTATTCCATGAGAATCCAAGATCATTGACCATAAAATACCAAAACAATCGCAACTATATTTTACAAAAATATATTTATTAATCATATAAAATATATTATAATAAAATATTAATTTATTTATTAATATATTAGTTATTAATATAATATTATATAAAATTTATTTATTAGTCCTATAAATTATTAATCCTATAATGATAAATTAATTATTATTGGGGATAAATTTCTCTTCCGTCGAAGTCTAATCTAATGCTTAACCTAATGTAACTGGTAATCATAGAAAAGCTTCAATCAAAAATTCTTTCTCCAACGATCGAACTCCTTCCAGACTCCTCCAGCAGCCGAACTTCTTCTGGACCCCTTCCGCAGCCGAACTCTTTCCGGACTCCTCCAGCGGTCGAACTTCTTTTGGACTCCTCCAGCAGTTGAACTCTCCACTGTCATTCAGAAAGATCTCCGCATGAGTTCGATCTCGTACACGGCATGAACCGATCCACATCCAGATTATCTTAGAGGAGTCCGAACTCCTCTAGAATTGATACAGCTTAAAGATCATCACCAACCGACGCCCACCCCTCTGAACTTTGACCATCAAATCTCAAATGGACTGGCAATTCACGATAATAAATACTATCTTCCATAACAAACTCCACGTGGCTCCGAGCGACCCACTATCCGATATATGGCTGTCACTATCAGTTTATTACAGGCTCCATCTATAAAAGAGACCATTCAGACACGTTTTCTCTAGACTCTCTTCTTCCTCCTAAAAATTATGCAACTTTTTTGACTGAGCACTCCATTTCTAATGATCGAAAAAGCTAACTTGACCGTCGAAGAGTCTTCCCGGAGCCACCACCTTGGGTTCTGGATGAGACTTGTTTTGCAATTCATCGGCAGCGACCTCGTCTTCTCTGACCTTAGCACTTCTCCGATGGCAAACAGATTTCGCACCAATAGGATTAGCGCTAGAGGAAGGGCCCTCTATTCCTGAGAATTTTTTATTCTTAAAGGAGTGCTCAGCAGCGATTTCTCTTCTTTCTCTCTAGAGTTTTTCTCAAAAAAAATGCCTCCCAGGAAAGCTTCGACTCGACGGTCAATGGCCTTTGTAGCTAGATCCCATCCAGATCTATTCGCTCCTACTTTGGCTCCGATAACTCTAGCTCCACCTGCAGCCATGATGGATGCGAAGCAGTTCAACCTGCTAGTCTAGTAGATTTGCAGTCTCGTAGAGGCGGTGCAGGCTATGCATCGGCAGGCTCTGGCGCCAATTCGATCAGAGCAGACTTTTTTAGAGCCCTATGATCCAGTCTGAAAATGGTCGACTGGGCTAGCCGGTTGGTGACCTTCAAAAAGAGAAAGTAGAGGGTGGAGAGCCCTTGCTCGGACCATGACTCGACTCCAGGGAGAGTTTTGCCTCCGTTCCATCAGAAAATCCTGAAGATCAACGATCGTGAAGATCTTCAGGATCAAAGGCTCCAAAAAATGAGCCGACAAATCGAAGAACTCCATTATGCTCCCTCCTCATACGATAATGATATTTGCACTGATCCTCTTTTTTCTCAGAAGATTATGTAGGAACCAATCCTGCCAAACTTCAAGCTCTCGTAGTTTGAGAGTCATGATAGGACCACTGATCCGATCGACCATCTGAAGATCTTTCGGATAATGTTGCTACTTCATGGTACGTCAGATGCCATTTTATGTTGGACGTTCCCGTCCACCCTCAAGAAAGTCGCCAAAAACTGGTATTCGGCACTTAAGTCGGGTACCATCTTTTTCTTCGATCAAATAAGTCATCAATTTATGGCTCACTTCATCAGCAACGGATGTCCCCATCGAGGTTTGAATTTTTAGATGAATATCAAGCAGAAGGAGGAGAATCTATCCGGACTTATGTCACCTAGTTTAATGCTGCTGCATTGGAGGTCCGAAACCTGAATCAATCTGTTGCAATGGCTGCACTCAAGGACGACCTTCAAAAGAATGATTTGTTGTTCTTCTTGGAGAAGAAGTATTTCAGAGACTTCGTCGATATGCTGGCTCGGGCTGAAGATTATGTCCGAGCTGAAGAGGCCTTTAAGGCTAGGGACAATGAAGCCGTCCAGGAGCGATAGGTGGATGAACCAAATCTGCCAGCGGCTGGAGAGAAACTGAGCAGAGCTCAGCCACGCTCCCAAATTCCTTCGGAGCGTAAGCGGGCCCGAATCCCTATCCGAGCCTAGAGGCGAAGAAGTCCGAATAGAAGGACACGATGGAGCTCTTCCTTCAGAAAATTTTATAACTACATCCTTCTCAATGCTCCAAAAATTTAAATACTGATGGAGATCAGAAAGCAACTACCGAGATCGAAAAAGATGCGCACTCACCCCGGCAAATGCAATCCTAGCAAGTTCTGCCTCTACCATCATGATCACGGTCATGATATGGAAGAGTGTATCTAGCTCCAAGATGAGATTGAGGAGCTCATCAAGCATGGTAGGCTTGGTCGGTTCCTGCGATGTTGGCCAGAAGGATGAGAGGATCGGTCGAGAGCACCCCCGCTATCAGAACTATCGAGGGACGAGGAGCAGTGAGAAGTTCGGCCCTCGATCGGCATCATTAACACCATCTCTAGGAGACTTCGATGAGGGGAGGCTAGTAGGTCAGCCAAGCCCGAAAAGAGGTGAAGAACTGAAGAGCCCATCGCTTTCATCGACGAAGATGCTCAAGGAGTCCAATTTTCATACAACAATGCGGTTGTAATTTTTTTGAACATTGTAGATTATGATGTACGCCGCATTTTGGTAGATAATGAAAGTTCCACTAACATTCTATACTATGATGCTTTCTTTAAAATGTTCATACCCGATAATTGCCTGGGACCCATGAGCTCCTTGTTGGTCGGCTTCACTGACGACGCTGTGCCAGTGGAGGAAATGATAACTCTAGCCGTGACTGTAGGACAGTATCCAAAGTAGGCCAAGGTGTGGGTCAACATTTTGATGGTAAAAGCCCCCTCCGCTTACAATGCAATCCTTGGCCAACCTGGTCTGAATGCACTACGAGCTGTAGTGTTGACCTATTATTTGAAAATAAAATTTTCAGCAAGCAATGGAATAGGTGAAATCAGAGGTGATCAAGCATTAGCCCGGCACTGCTACTCCATCGTCTTACAAAATGACACTCAACTTGACCCGTGCCCAGTTGACGGACTTGATGTTCGTGATGGCCTTACTGAAGAATGGGGTGAGCCCATAGAAGATCTGGTGACCGTCCTCCTAAATAATGGAAACGCAGAGCATACGGTGCAGATTGACTCCAATCTGAAAGATGAAGTTCGAGAGTAGCTCATCACCTTTTTATGGAGGAATAGCGATGTCTTCGCCTGAGTTTCGATAGATATGCCTGAAATTGACACCGAGATTATGGAACATCGACTGACCGTTGATCCTAAGCATCGACCAGTAAAAGAAAAAGTTTGAAGCAATACACCAGAAAGGTAGAAGGTAATAGCAGAAGTCGATAAGCTTCTCAATGCTTGATTTATTTGAGAAATCAGCTATCAGACTTGAGTCTCTAACATGGTCCTGATCAAGAAGGCCAATGATAAGTGGAGGATGTATATAGACTTCAAAAAGCTAAATAAAGCCTATTCAAAAGATAGCTGCCCTCTACCCATGATTGATCAATTGATACATGCAATCATGGGCCATAAGCTTCTTACCTTTATGGATGCCTTTTCTGACTATAACCAAATATGGATGGCACCGGAGGATGAGAAGAAAATTGATTTTGTTACTGATCGTGGTCTTTACTGTTATAGGGTTATGCCTTTTAGACTCAAGAATGCAGGAATAACGTACCAGCGCCTAGTCAACAAGATCTTTAAGGAGCAGATCCACCATAACATGAAAGTGTATGTGGATGACATGCTCATCAAAAGCCAAGCTTCAATAAACCACATTGCCAATCTCGAAAAGACCTTCAGTGCACTCAAAAAGTATAAGATGAAGCTAAACCCGATCAAGTGCACCTTTAGCATGACCTCAGAGAAGTTTCTAGGATTTATGGTGTCAAGACATGGTATCGAAGTAAATCCAGAGAAAATTCGAGCTATTTAGAAGATAATTGCTTCAAAAATAATCAAAAAAGCTTAGCGCTTGACTGAAAAAATGACATCCCTAAATTGCTTCATCTCGAGATCGGTCGAGCGATGCATGCTCTTCTTCCAAGTTCTGAAGCAACCAAAGAACTTCTGCTGGATGATGGAGTGCCAACGGACGTTTGAGGAGTTCCAAAATTACCTCGACTCACCTCCACTGCTGGCTAAGCCTGAACCTGGAGAAGAATTATTCTTGTATCTAGTAGCCTCTCCGACGGTCTTGGCAGCAGTCCTGATCAAGAAGAAAGTGAAGATGCAGCGACCAGTCTGCTATGTAAGCCAAATTCTGAGGGATGCAGAGATTAGATACTCTAAGTTAGAAAAATTGACTTACTCTCTTCTAATCACTGTCAGAAGACTTCGACATTACTTTCAGAAATACACCATAACGGTTCTTATGGATCAACCAATAAAAGCAATCCTTCATCGAACGGATGCTTCCGAAAGAATCGTAAAATGGGCAATCGAGCTCATGGAGTTTGACACCAATTATCGACCTCGGTCATTGATCAAAGCTCAGATATTGACAGATTTTATAGTAGAATGTACTAGTCCGAATGAAGCCGAGCTTGAACAGAATGAGATCGGCATCCCATGGTTGCAATCGAGCCTCCCCAAAGAGAGTGCCGATCTTTTTGAAGATTTTTGGATCTTGTACGTGGATGATTCATCCAACTTCGCTGGAGCAGGTGTGGGGTTGGTCTTAGTCAATCCTGAGGGAGTCATCGCTGAATATGCGCTATGTTTTGAATTTTCTACAACTAATAATGGGACCACATATGAAGCACTGATCATTGGATTAAAAATAGCAAGAGAGTTAAAAGTAGATCGACTTCAAGTCTACAGTGATTTTCAATTAGTGGTCGGCCAAGTTAATGGCAACTATGAAACACGGAAGAAAAGTATGATGAAATACCTTGAGAAGATAAAGGATTTGACTCCAGCCTTCGATAGTTTTGACATTCAATAGATTTCGAGGGCAGAAAATACAAGAGTCGACCTCCTCTCTAAATTGGCCACTTTAGCCCCAGTCGAACTATCCAAAGAAGTATTTTTTAAAACTCTAAAATATCTAAGCTCAGAGAAATCATAGCTTATTATGCATATGGAGCTTGAGCCAAGCTGGATTGATCTGTTAATTGCCTATCTCAAAGTGGGAGTTCTTCCTCATGATCCGAAAGAAGCTCGGAAACTCAGGAATCAAGCCATTCGATATATTTTATATGAGGGCAAGTTGTATAAAAGATCATATTCGCTACCGCTGTTGAGATATCTTCAACCTTCAAAGACTGACTTTGCATTATGAAAAATGCACGAGAAAATTTATTAAAATCATGTAAGAGCCAGATCCTTGTCACAAAGACTACTTCGGCAAGGATACTATTGGTCGATCTTATACCATGATTCTATGAAGTATATCAAGAAATATGACGCTATCAGATAAATATAAATATACAAAGATAGCCGACCTCTGAGCTTACTCCACCAAGCACACCTTGGTCATTTGCACAGTGGGAAATGGATATACTTGGCTCTTTCCCAATGGCGTCCGAACAATGAAAGTTTCTTCTGGTTGTAATTGACTACTTCACCAAATAGATCGAAGCCGAATCACTAGCAAAAATTACTGAGGCCAAGGTATGAAACTTCGTCTGAAAGTCAATCATCTACTGGTTTGGTCTGCCCCAAACTCTCATAATAGATAACGGATGATAGTTCACTAGGATGAGGTTCGCTGAGTTCTGTGAAGATCTAAACATCTTCCATTGCTTCACGTCGATAGCTCACCCATACGCAAATGAAAAAGCTGAAGTGACCAAACGGATCCTATTGCAAGGCATCAAGACAAGACTCGAAAGAGCAAGAGGGGCCTGGGCGGATGAACTCTATCATGTTCTATGGGCATACCGTACTATCCAAAGACTGTCGACTGAAAAAATACCGTTCGTCTTAGCTTTTGAAATAGAGGCAGTCATCCCGATCGAACTTAAGCTTTCATCGATGTAGGTAGTGGCTTTCAACGAGCAGCATAACCCGCAGGATCTCAGAGTCAACTTTAATCTACTAGAAGAAAAAAGAAAGGAAGCCCAAGTTCGGATGGCAGCTTACAGGCGAAGGATGGCCTGATACTATAACTCTAAAGTTAGAGGTAAAATATTCAGAGTGGGGAACTTAGTATTTCGATGAGCCACCATCTCTCAGCCTCAGAGCCAGGAGAAGCTTATCCCAAATTGAGAAGGACCCTACGAGGTCACGGAGGTCGTCCGACCTGGGACGTACTATTTGAAGAAACTCAGGGGGCAGACCTACCTCGACCG
Organism: Cocos nucifera; assembly: GCA_006176705.1. NCBI lineage: Eukaryota > Viridiplantae > Streptophyta > Magnoliopsida > Arecales > Arecaceae > Cocos > Cocos nucifera. The sequence goes on from QRFJ01000019.1 coordinate 2,022,402, forward strand.
TAGAATTCAAAAAATCTATGAATGTATTATCGATGATTTGATTATAATAAATTTTTTCTACTTCAACATCTAAATCTTTGTTGTATACCAGTGATAAAGGAGGACTATCCTCTAAACTTGATCTCACGACAAATACAGCCCATTAGGAATAGGAGGAGAACCTCATCCTAACGTAAGCAAAGTCGAAGGCTTCATTTATTTTAAACGAGATGAGAGGAGAGGCCTCGATAATGGCCCTAATATGCCCCTACAGTTCATTAGGAACAGAAGGAGAACCTCATCCTAACATGAGCAAAGTCGAAGGCCTCATTCATTTTAGATAAGAGAAGGAAAGAGGCCCTAACAACGGCCCTAATGTGCCCCTACAACCGTTAGGAACAGGAGGAGAACCTCGTTCTAATGTAAGCAAAGTTGAAGACCTCGTTTATTTTATACGAGATGAGGGGAGAGGCCCAGACAACAGTCCTAATGTGCCCCTACAGTCCGTTAGAAATAGGAGGAGAACCTCATCCTAACGTGAGCAAAGTCGAAGACCTCATTAATTTTAGACGAGATGAGGAGAGAGACCCCGATAATGGCCCTAATGTGTCCCTACTGCTCGTTAGGAAAAGGAGGAGAACCTCATCCTAACATGAGCAAAGTCAAAGTTCTCATTCATTTTAGATAAGAGAAGGAAAGAGGCCCCGACAATGGCCTTAATATGCCCCTACAGCCTGTTAGAAACAGAAGGAGAATCTTGTCCTAACGTGAGCAAAGTCAAAGACCTCATTCATTTAAGACGGGATGGAGGGAGAGGCCCTGTCAATGGCCCAAATGCACGCCTACAAGCTACGTTAGGAATAGGACGAGAACCTCATCCTAACGTGAGCAAAGTCGACGATCTCATCGATATAAGACAGGATGGAGGAAGAGATCCTACCGACGACTCTAACGCACCCCCGTAAGCCATGATAAGAATAGAAGGAAAGCCTCATCCTAACATAAGTAAAAGTCGGAACCTCATAGACCAAAGACGTGAAGAAGGAAGAAGCTTGGTGGAGAATCCTTACACATATTTTTCCATGATGACCTGACTATGTCAAATGCGAAGGACATAATCTTATCCGGATTTGCAAGAGAGGTCCTAGTTCGACGTCCACAATAAGCCCGACGTCCATAACGAGCTCGACGTCCGCAATAAGCATTTCATAAGAAAATGATAGAGAGAAAAATGAGATAAAGAAGGTAAGACCGTAAATAGGCCTCAGATTCATACGAAATGAAAATAGCAAAAAATATATTATTTCATTATAAAAATGAGTTTATTACAAGCAAAGCATAGGCCGACAAGGTCGATTACACTAAAAAAAAGAGAAGGAAGAGGGCAAAGCTCTAAGACGAACCGGATTCTTCAAACTTCGGACTGTCGGCTTCGGCCATCACCAAGGCCTGCTTTAGCCTAAGGATCTCCTCCTCAAGCTCCTTCTTCTGGAAGAGACCATTTATATACATTCTGTTGGCGAGCTGAAACTTATTCTCGAGCTCTCACCGCTGTCTCCTTAAAACTTTGGACTTGACCTCCGCGTCCTCGATAGCTCAATGTTCACAGGCGAGTTGAAGCTTCAGCCGTTGAACCTCGGCCTACTCCGCCCCAACCACCTTTGAAAACTCACCAATGGTCCTCTTCAAGAATGCAATCTCCTCCAACTCACCACTCGCGCTGGCTCTCCGATTATTGTACAGTCGCTTCCGAAGATGAGCTGCTTGGTCTCTAGCAACCTTGAACTTGCCTTCAAGCCTAGACATCTTCTCCGCCCAGGTCACTCGGTAGCTATTATGCCAGTCCTCAGTATCTTGCAGCTATTTCTAAAGCTGAAAAAATTTTATTGACCAGTCCCAGTCGTACCGGGCCTTGTCGGTAGACCATAGCAAGCTCCCTTCTAGAAGATGGATCTTTTCTCCAGCATCCTTCAGGTCAGCTTCAAGAGAGCTGATCTTCGCTGTCAGTGCCCAAGACTTGTCGTTGGCATTTCTTTTGAGTTCGGCGACCTTCTTCTCGAAGCTACCCTTTCGGATACTGAAGCTCACCGCTTTTTTCATATGCAAGCCTCAGAGGCGAGTGACCTCTTTGGTTGCCTCAGAAGCATTTTTTCGTGAGGCTCGAAGATCGTCCTCCATCTTCTTCAACTTCTTTCTTAAAGAAGAATTTTCTTCCTCAGGTTCTTTATCAAGGGCTTTATCGGAACCCCCTGAGGCAGTGGATCAGCATTGGTGGGAGACTGCATTCGAGATACGAAAAGTGCTCAAAGGTATGAAAAAAATTTACTTCATTTAATCAAAACTTTTGAGTACAAGACATAAAAAAAGTACAACTACTCGAGCATCTTAATCTCGGAGGGTAGAGCCGGATTGCTCTTGGCCGCCTCAGGTTTTTGAACTAGTTTGGGCACCTCTGCGGTAGGTTCAGATGGGCTACAAGCAAGCTCGTCGAAAGAAAGATCGACTACTACATTAGATGGTCCCGCCTTCAGATCATCTTCCTCCTCCTCTAGAAAGCCGAGGTCGAGCTCGGAGAACCTTTGGGCTATCCTATCTTCGCAGAGCTCGAAATCCTTGATAAACGCTTCCTGACCGAACTCGACATTCAGGTTCCCCATCTCGAGAGAGATCTTGAACTCTTCCACGGTCCGGGCCTCCGGGATTGACTTTGCCATTTGGGTCTCCAGTTCGACAACTATTTTTGGCTTCCTTCCTCCTCCAAGGCTAGTGCGGCCATTAGTCTGGCTGAGGCAAACTCCTCTTCATGGAGCACATCTTGAAGACTTTCGATGTCCGCCGCCTTCTCCTCGGCAAGATGCTCGACCTCGTCGACCCTCTCTTGAAGACGGCGGACCTCAGCTCGAAGGTCTTCCTGGGCCTTCTTTGCCTCCGCCTCTTGACGACACGCCCTCTTGATGTGAGCGAGCATCTGGTGACTCGACTCCAATAAACGCTTGGTGTTAAAAAAAGAAGAAGAAGGAGAGAAGAAGAAGAGTGTAGAAGAGAAAAAAAAGAGTCGAGTAATGGAGCAATCACCTTGAGGATGGTTCTGAGAGAACTCTAGATAAGCTACCGTGGGTCCAGGTCGGCCATCTGGTCCACCACCTCGGGCATGGCAAACCTGTCGGCAAGATCTCGGATGATCCCTAGGTTGTCAAAGGGATCCTCCCCTTATTCGTTGTCATTGCCATCCGGTCCACCTAAGCGAGCCTTGCAGGACGTCTTCACAACGGCTTTCATTTTTCTTCCCTCTCCTGTTCCTTTCTTGACAGGAAGCTCCAAAATCCTATCCTCGCTAGAGGAACCTGAGGGCATGGAAGGCACCGAGCCCGCGCTAGCGGTGTCAACCTTGATAGTTGGGGCAATCTCGACGCCGACGATGACCTCGGACGCAGCGGCAGTGGATGCGGGGACTCCGAAGCTGGAAACACCAACCTTCGCCCTCTTTGAGCCGTCTTCTTGTGCCTTCCCTTTCCTCTTCCTGGTGAAGAGCTCTTTGGTAAGCATCTTGGCGGCTTGTGCATCCATTTCTATATCAGGAAAAGAAGAGTGGTCAGTGGCAATATACATGCGCGAAACCGTATGGATTCAAAAATCAAAAGATATACTAGAAGGATCATGGGGACTCAGACCCAAGTTGAACAAGGTTTGTTCCTTTAGAAGATCGAAAAGAGGAGCAGCTCGACACACCTTGAGTTTATCGGAGGAATCAAGGTCGGTTTCATCTAAGCTAGGAGCTCGGCGAACTAATTTTCTAATATAACCCTATGAAGGAAGACCTAATGGCAAGGTCGGACAATATACAAAAAAGAACTTTTTCTTTCAGTTGTGAATGAAAGAAGGGGCACCTTTCAATAACCCCTTCTTGCCGACCTGGAGGAAAGTACTACCAATCCTTCGTGGAAGGATGGCGCTTGAAGGTATAGAAATTTCTAAAAAGCAAAATGGTCGGCTGGACTTCGGTCAATCGATAGAGGGAGAGAAAATCTATGACGAACCGAAAGGAGTTCGGTACGATAGATGCGAAGGGGATGTTTAAAAATCGAAAGAGGACGACTATGAATGGGAGCAGTGGGAGTGTAAGCCCAACGCGCAAAGCTTCTAAGTACAAACAAAATCGGCTGGTCGGAGGAGAACTGACCAGGTCGTCGGAGCTGGGGAGTTCATGGTCATATTTTGGAGGGATCCATATTGGATTCGGATTAGAGAAAGATCATCCGGGATAAGGACGGACGGGATAGTGTCTGGAGCAAAAGACGAGTGGGACATGTTCCTAGGTTCTACCTCGATCAGGGGTGTAGAATCAAAGAAGGTTGGTCCGGACGAGCCCCATGAATTGATGGAGTCGGAGGTTTCGGAAGATATTCAGATCGAGATGAACCCCAAGAAAACCCCCAAAAAAAAATTAGAAAAACAAGGAGCCAGAAGTGATAAGCACGAATAACCTAAGAGAAGAGTTACGAAACCGACCTAAACTGTTTAGGGAGGATGAAAGGACGATGGACGCAATGAGGATCAATTGAAAGGGTGTCCGGAGCTCAGGAAGGCGAGAGAAGGATGAGACCTATGGGAAGAAGGCGAATGGGGGCCGAAGGAAGAAGAAGACTCGGGCAAAGATGACTTCTGAACAATAGGAGAAGGTCTTAAATAGCTAGAGGTAACCCGAAGCAGTTATGATTGCGGATCGACTTCGGTCGGTCAGCGTGCACCGCGTGTCCCACTCATCATGATAGAGGAGCGACAATGGGCGGAGTCTTTATGGCGCTGTACCTATGGCAGAGTTTCGGCGAGAGATTCGAAGTGCCATCTTTTCGGACTCATTTCAGACTTAGAAAGTTTCGGTGCCAGCATGGTAAATACCGAAATATCTCATCCTGACAAGTACGAAAATTCGGGACCGAACTTTGGTCGTCGCCTTGTTTCCTTCCTTCAAATTTCGAACTCGAGAGTAGGAAAACTATTGTTTGGGATAAATTTCGCTCTCGTTGAAGTCCAGTCTGATGCTTAGTCTAATGTAACTGGTAAGTACAGAAGAGCTTCGATCGAAAATTTTTTCTCCAGCAGCCGAACTCCTTCCAGACCCCTTCAGCAGCCAAACTTCTTTCGGACCCCTCCAGCAGTTGAACTTCTTCCGAACTCCTCCAACGGCCGAACTCACCGCAGTCATTCAGGAAGGTCTCCACATGAGTCTAGTCTTGTACATGGCATGAACCGATCCACACCCGGACTACCTTAGAGGAGTTCGAACTCCTCTAGAATTGATACAGCTCAAAGGTCATCACCAACGGACGCCCATCCCTCCGAACTTTGACTATCAAATCTCAAATGGACTGGCACCTCACAATAACAAATATTATCTTCTGTAACAAACTCCATATGGCTCCGAGCGATCCACTACTCGATAGTTACGGCTGTCACTATCAGTTTGTTACAGGCTCCATCTATAAAAAAGATCCTCTAGATATATTTTCTCTAGGTTCTCTTCTCCCTTCCAAAAATTCTGCAACTTTCTTGACTGGGCACCCCATTTCTGTTGGCCAAAAAAACTAATTTGACTGTCGAAGGATCTTCCCGGAGCCACCATCTTGAGCTCTGGACGAGATTTGTTTTGCAGGTCACCGACGGCGACCTCGTCTTCTCCGACTCCAACACTTCTCCGACGGCACCTAAATTTCGCACCAATAATTATTATTATAAAATAATAATCTTATTTATACTGCTAATATATATTTTTTAATACTAATATTTATTTTAATTAAAAAAATAAAAAAATAAAAAAATAAAAGTAGTATATAAAATAATTTTATGATATAAATATAAAGTACAATAATATATTTCTACTATAATTAAAAATTAATAATATGAAAATAATTTAATCAATAATATTTTATAGTATAATATATAAAATATCATATATAATATTGATATAATATATTAATGATATTTTGATATATTATTTTTTTTTGTTGGATGGAGAAATTTTTTTGTCTTTATATTTCAGTCTAAGATCACTATATAAGGATCATCTAAGATTTTTTGACCTAAAAAATAGAAATCCCAACAAAGAATTGGATGGTGATTTAAGGAGTATGGCAAATTGAAATCACTATCATATGGGTTCATCATGGATATCTCATCACCTCTATCCAAATCATTCTTGATTTTGAGATGATCACCTCATATTAAAAGCTCCTAGAGGAGTTTCATCTGGAATAGGATACAGTTTCATTACGACTAATCGATACATTTTAGTGTCATATAAATTACCATAGCAAAACTACTCCAAAAGTATTGTACGGTAGGAATGGTCACCATATATTCCCAAGCTCCACCATTAATTTGTTTATGTATCTATTTATTTATGCATTTATTTGATAAAAGGTGACAGCCCACCATTGATTCATCATATATTTTCAATACACGTTCATGCATGGTCACCATAAGATTGCATACTCAATCAGAAAGACTAATTTCAAAAATGTTTGGCTATATATTGATGGGAGTTCCTACTGAGCCATGTGCGTATATATTGGATACTATTGACATGCGTTGCTGTGTCATCTAAGTCCGGGAGGTGCTGCATCAATCATTTAAGTCCTTCATCGTGGATAAACCACGGTTGAATAAAATTTGGTTGTAGGACCCGGCAAGGATGGACCCCCGCTCTCCAAGTGAATGGATCCAATTCGAGATTGAACGCGGGAAGATGTCATAGTCCCATATATTGACAGAATTTAAAGCTTGAGCTTTTCATCAGTATATATAAGATAAAGTCTTTTTTTTTTTTTTTTTAAATTCTTTTGGGTTGCAATCTAGGGTATGGCTTCCTTCACATATTTCTGCACTCCGCAATTTATGGAACTCCGCCATGTGAAAAATAGGAAAGAAGGGTGATAATTAAATCACTCTCTCTTGATAACATATGTAGTGTATGTTCATCTCTTTCACTTTTCATTCAAGATAATACTAAATGACTACAGTGATTGAATTAGAAAATTGGTAGTGAGTAGAATGTAAAACTTTGTTCTTGCATTCTCAAATCTCCATTGCGTGGTCTAGAAACAATGCCCAGTTTTTTCGGCCAATGCATTGATCCACCAAATAAACTTAGATTTTTCCTTAGGTAGGACCAAGAATCTTGCCCATCACCGATCTTTCTATTTCTCCAAGGACTTATTTGGTTCACAGGAAGTAGAAGAGGAAAGATGCAATTTTTAAAAAGTAAAGAGGAGACCTCTTGTTTAGTTAGAGTTTTAAGAATAGAGGAAGTAAAAAAAAGCTCTTCTCATGGCAAGATACTTTTCATATTTTATAGAAAATAGAAATTCATAGAAAAGATGAATTTTGTGACTTCCAATATGATGGAAAGTGATGGCTTTTTTCTTTCCAAAAATATTCTTTTATAAATATATGGTTGTAGAGCATACAAATTCTTAAAAATATTATTAAATATTATTTTTATTATTGGAGATAAATTCCGCTCCTGTCGAAGTCCAGCCTGATGCTAAGTCTAATGCAATCGGTAATCACGGAAGAGCTTCGATCGAAAATTCTTCTTTAGCAGCTGGACCCCAGTCGAACTCCTCCAGCGGCCAAACCTTAGCCGAACTCCTTCAGTCGGCTAAACTCTTCAGCGGTCGAGCCCCAGCTGAACTCCTCCAGCGGTCGAACTCCTTCCGGACTCCTTCAGTCGAATTTCTATAGGAGCCGAACTCCTTCCGGACTTCTCCCTCAGTCAGATGTCTACAGGAGCCGAATTTCTTCCGGATTTCTCCTTCAGTCAAGTTCCTATAGGAGCCGAACTCCTTCCGAATTTCTCCTTCAGACGGATGTCCACAGGTGCCGAACTTCTCCCAGACTTCTTCCTCAGTCGGATGTTTACAGAAGCCGAACTCCTTTCGGATTTCTCCTTCAGTCAAGTCCCTCCAGGAGCATAACTCCATCTGACTTTTTCCTCAGTCGGATGTCTATAGGAATCGAACTCCTTCCAAATTTCTCCTTCAGTTAAGTCCCTACAGGAGCCGAATTTCTTCCAGATCTCTTTTTCAGATGGATGTCCATCGGAGCCGAACTTCTCCCGGACTTCTCCCACAGTCGGATGTCTATAGGAGCCAAACTCCTTTTGAATTTCTTCTTCAGTCAAGTCCCTCTAAGAGTCGAACTCCATCCAAACTTTTTCCACGATCGGATTTCTACAGGAGCCGAACTCCTTCTGGATCTCTCCTTCAGTCGGATGCCTACAGGAGCCAAACTCCTTCCAGATCTCTCCTTCAAACGGATTCATATAGGAGTCAAACTCCTCCTGAACTTCTTTCTCAGTCGGATGTCTACAGGAGCCGAACTCCTTCTGAATTTCTTCTTCAGTCAAGTCCCTCCAGAAGCCGAACTCCATCCGAACTTCTCCCATAATCGAATTCCTTCAGAAGCCAAACTTCTTCCGAACTTCTCCTTTAGTCGAATTTCTCCAGTGGATTACTTTCAGATTTCAGCTAGCGTTCCTCCCGGATGATCCCCTTTAGCTATATCTCCTTTAGGAGTTCGAACTCCTCTGAAATTGATGTATGTCAAAGCTCCTTGCCAACCAACGCCTGCTTCTTCCAAACTTCGATTATTCAATCTCAATGAACGGTCACTATCAGTCTGACGATGCCTCTCACTCTCTATACCAAACCCAACGTGGCCTCGAGCGGCTCAGTATCAGACAGCTACGGCTGTCGTCATCAGTCTGCTACAGGCGGCGCCCCCCTCCATGACAAACTCCATCAGACCTCGAGCGGTCCGCTACCAAATGGTTGCAGCTGTCACTATCAATCTGCTACAGACTCCATTTATAAAAGGGGACCCTCCAAATATATTTTCTCTAAGCTTTCTTCTCCTTTCCAAAATTCTGCCAAACTCTTTCCTAAGCACTCTATTTTTGTTAGCCAAAAGAGCTGACTTAATCATCGAATGGTCCTGCCGGAGCCACCACCACCGACTTCGGATGGGACTTTATTTTACAGGTCACCGATGGCGACCTCATCTTTCTCGACTCCAGTTCGATCCAACGTCAACCAGATTCTGCACCAACAGAATTGATGCTAGAGGAAGGTCCTCTATTTTTGAGGTACCCTTATTCTTAAAGGAGTGCTCAGTCGACCATGCCGACCTTCTTCTTCAAGATCCGAGCTAGATCCACTCATTTCGGCTCCAGCGCAGGCACTTCACCCTCCTCCTCCACCGAAGGCCATGGTAGATCTAGAGCAGTTCAACCTGCTAATGCAGCGGATTCAGGGCCTCACCGAGATGGTGCAGGCCATGCGGCAGCCTCCGATGGTGATTCTACCAAAAAATCCGCCATCAAGATGTCAGAAACCGACCCCAAGGAAGAGCACTTGGGCTAGCATACCCATCGCCCTTGGAAAGAAAAAATAGAGAGTAGAGGATTCTTATTCGGATCATGATTTTTTTCTGGAAGAAACCTTCCCCATCTACAGTCAGAAGCCTTTCAATTTCTGCGATCGAGATAACATCCTCGATCAAAAACTACGAAAGATGGATTGGTAGATTGAAGAGCTCGGCCACGTCGCCCCGGCTCACCATGATGATGCCCGCATCGATTCTCCTTTCTCTCTCCAAATTATGCAAGAGCTCGTTCTGTCGAACTTCGAGCTTTCTCCGATTTGAAGGCTACGATGAAACCTTCGATCTGATCGATCACCTAGAGGTCTTTCAGACTATGATGCTGCTCCATGGCACACCAGATGCCATCTTATATCGAGCTTTTTCTTCTACCTTGAAGGAAGCAGCAAGAAACTGAAACTCGGTATTGAAGCTAGGTACGATCTTCTTCTTTGACCTGATGAGCCATCAATTTGCGGCTCACTTCATCAGCAGCTGACGTCCGCACCGAGGTTTGGATTCTCTGTTGAATATCAGAGAGGACCGAATGAAGTTCTTCAGCATCGTTGGTTGAAGGCCGAATGAAGTTCGACCGTGCTCCCAAACTTTCTTCGAGCGCAAGCGAGCCTGAACTCCTTTCCGAGCGTGAACGAGCCCGAACTCCCCCTCGAGCTCGTCATTAAAGAAGCCCCGACAGAAGGGCATGAAGAAGTTCTCCCCTCGAAAGATTCCACAACTACGCCTCCCTTAATGCTCCTAAAGCTTAAGTTCTAATAAAAATCAAGAATCAGCTAACGAGATCAGAAGAATTACAATCTTCCCCAAACAAGCGCAATCAAAGCAAGAACTGTCTTTACCATTGTGACTGTTGGTGCAGAAATCCGTCGCCGCCGGAGGTCGCCTTTATCGAGGCCGCTGGGCGCTGCCGGGGACCTGCAAAACGAAGTCCCGTCCGGAACCGGTGGGGTGGTGGCTCCGGCAGGACCCTCCGACGGTCAAGTTAGTTTCCGACCAACAGTAATGGAGTGCTCGGAATGAGTTCCGGAGCTTAGAGATGTGGAGGAGAGCTTAGAGAGTTAAGAGTCCAGAGAGCTTAGCCTTAGCGTGTCGGGAGGATCCTTTATATAGTGGAGCTTGATGGTGACAACTGCAGCCGCGTGCTGGCGGGCCGCTCGAGGTTCGGTGGAGTCAGTCTCACTGGCGCCGCATACGGCGGATGGAGGGTGACAGCCATCGCCGCCTGACAGTGGGTCGCTATCGCCCGCGGCGGACTGACTGATGGTGCGGCGGACTGACTGATGGTGATGGTTGCAGAGCTTGCCGGATGAAGGGATGAAGGCCTTCGTCGTGTGCCCATTTCGGAGGAGTTCGGGCTCCTGAGGAGGAAGATAGGAGGGAGTTCGGCTCCCATAGGCGTCTGGCGAGAGGTATGCAGCTAAGACCCGTCCGCAGCAGAGTTCGGCTGCTGAGAAGCCGCGGCCCGGCCGTCAGGGGTTCGGCCGGCCGTTGGACTTGGGCTGAGGCTTGGACACTAGAGGGTTCGGTAGGAGCTCGGTCGGCCGAAGTTTGATGAGGGCGACCGCTGAGGAGTTCGGCCCAGTGACGACTGCTGAGGAGTTCGGGCTCCTGAGTGACGATTGCTGAGGAGTTCGGGCTCCTGAGTGACGATTGCTGAGGAGTTCGGCTCAGTGACGACTGCTGAGGAGTTCGGGCTCCTGAGTGACGATTGCTGAGGAGTTCCGGCCTCCTGAGTGACGATTGCTGAGGATTTCTACCGCTAAAGCCCGTCCGCGGAGGGGTTCGGCCGCTGAGAGGACTTCATTGAAGCTCGGCCGCTTGGAGTCGGTCCGAAGGAGTTCGGCCGCCTTCATTGAAGTTCGGCCGCTCGAATCGCTCGAAGGAGTTCGGCCGCGGAGAAGGACTTCATTGAAGCTCGGCCGCTTGGAGTGGTCCGGAAGGAGTTCGACCGCGGGAAGTTCCGAAGGAGCCTCGGCTGCATGGGCTCGCCTGGGGTACTGGTTACGATTAGGACCGCTGAGCTCGCCGGGGTCGGGCTTCGGCAGGAGCGGGATTTATCCCCAACAGTAGCCCCCCCACTCCCGAGTTCAAAAATTGAAGGAAGGGAGTACCAAAACATGGGCGACTGCCGAAGTCTTCTTCCAGGCCTCCGCATTTGTCGCGGCTGAAGCTCGGGGAGGTCTCTTCTCCAGCCAAGGTTGACGCTGAAGTTGAAGCTGAGGCTTGGGGGAGGCCTCCTCTCCAAGTCGATGTTTGGAGTTGGAAGTGGAACTCGTTCCCAGCTAAAGTCGATGAAGCCGATGTTGAAGGCCGAAGTAAATCTCGCCCCCCGTACGGTCAGAGGTCGGAGTTGACATTGCCTTCATCAATCGAAGTCGATTCGGGGGAGACCTCCTCTTTTGCAGTCAAGGTTATGATCGCTTGGGGGAGACCTCGCCTCCCGCTGACGCTGATACCGAAGTTGAAGCCGAGGTCTGAAGGAGACCTCGTCTTCTGCAGTGAAGCTTACCGTAGACTCTGGGGCTCGGCCTTGGACCTTGCTCGCGTTCAGGACGAGGTTCTCCTCTTGTTCCCGAACGGGCTGTGGGGGCACATGGGGACCGTCGTCCTCGTCTCTCCCCCCATCCCGTCCTTGGTGGACGGGGCCTTCGACTTTGCTCACGCTAGGACGAGGTTCTCCTCCTGTTCCTAGCCGGCTGTGGGGGCACATGGAGGACCGTCGTCCTCGCTTCTCCCCCCATCCCGTCCTTTGTGGAACGGGGCCTTCGACTTTGCTCACGCTAGGACGAGGTTCTCCTCCTGTTCCTAGCCGGCTGTGGGGGCACATGAGGACCGTCGTCCTCGCTTCTCCCCCCATCCCGTCCTTTGTGGACGGGGCCTTCGACTTTGCTCACGCTAGGACGAGGTTCTCCTCCTGTTCCTAGCCGGCTGTGGGGGCACATGAGGACCGTCGTCCTCGCTTCTCCCCCCATCCCGTCCTTTTGCGAACGGGGCCTTCGACTTTGCTCACGCTAGGACGAGGTTCTCCTCCTGTTCCTAGCCGGCTGTGGGGGCACATGAGGACCGTCGTCCTCGCCTTCTCCCCCCATCCCGTCCTTTGCGAACGGGGCCTTCGACTTTGCTCATGCTAGGACGAGGTTCTCCTCCTGTTCCTAGCCGGCTGTGGGGGCACATGAGGACCGTCGTCCTCGCTTCTCCCCCCATCCCGTCCTTTGCGAGCGGGGCCTTTGACTTTGCTCGTGCCAGGACGAGGTTTTCCTGCCGTTCTTAGCCGACTTTGGGGGCATTTCCGCTCGCTTTTTTCTCAGTGACCCTGAAACGATAGTGTCGAGCAACAAGGTTTTATTGAGGGAAACTACTGGTAGTACATTCTTAGGTTTTCTGAGTTCCAAGGTCGGGGAAGCGCTAGTCCTCCGAGCTCCTTTAGGCGATAGGTACCAGGTCGGATGACCTCTGCCACTTCGTACGGACCTTCCCAATTCGGGACGAGCTTCCCTTGATTCTGGGGCTGGGAGACGGCTGCTCGTCGGAGCACTAAGTTCCCAACTCTGAACGCCTTGCTTTTGACTCTGGAATTGTAATACCGAGCCACCTTCCGCTGGTAGGCGGCCATTCGGATGCGGGCTGCCTCCCTCCTTTCTTCCAGCAGGTCGAGGTTGGTTCTGAGGTCCTGGGAGTTGAGTTGCTCGTTGAAGCCCATGATTCGAGCAGACGGGAGTTTGAGCTCGATCGGGATGACTGCCTCGGTGCCGAAGGCCAAGGCGAAGGGTGTCTCGCCGGTCGGTACCCTCTGCGTTGTTCGGTATGCCCAGAGAACGTGGTAGAGTTCGTCTACCCAGGCCCCTTTCGCCCTGTCGAGCCTCGTCTTGAGGCCTTGCAGCAGGGTCCGATTGGTCACTTCGGCTTCCCCATTGGCTTGCGGATGAGCCACCGATGTGAAGTGGTGGGAGACGTTTAGTCCTTCGCAGAACTCGGCAAACCGGGCTCCAGCGAACTGTCGCCCATTATCGGTTATGAGGGCTCGGGGCAGACCGAACCGGCAGATCAGCGTCTTCCAGACGAAGTCCTGCACCTTGGCCTCGGTGATCTTCGCTAGTGGTTCCGCCTCGACCCACTTGGTAAAGTAGTCGATCGCGACCAGGAGGAACTTCCGTTGTCCGGACGCTGTTGGGAAGGGGCCGAGGATGTCCATCCCCCACTGCGCGAAGGGCCAGGGTGCAGTTGAGCGGAGTGAGTTCGGATGCCGGCTGCCTTTGCACGCTGGCGTTCTTCTGGCAGCGGTCACACCTCTTCACGTGTAACGCGTCCTGCCATCTTAGAAATAGGAGGAGGACCTCAACCTAACATGAGCACGTCGAAGACCTTCGATTATTTAAGACAGGAGGAGGGGAGAGACCTAAATCAAAGTCCATCTGTTCCCCTATTGCCATGTTTAGAATAGGAAGAGGATCTTCATCCTAACATGAAGCAGGTCGCGAAGACCTCCGATTATTAAGATAGAAGAGGAAAGATACTCATTCAATGATCCATTTGTGCTCCTATTGCCATGTTAGGAATAGGAGGAGAACCTCATCCTAAAATGAGCATGTTCGAAGATCTTCGGTTATTTAAGACAGCCATGTTAGGAACAGAAGGAGTACCTCGTCCTAACATGAGCAGGCCAAAGATCTTCGATTATTTAAGATAGGAGGAGGAAAGAGGCCTATTCAACGATGCATCTGTGCCCCTATTGCCATGTTAGGATTAGGAGGAGGATCTTATCCTAACATGAGCAGACCGAAGACCTCCGATTATTTAAGATAGGAGGAGGGGAGAGGCCCATTCAATGGGCCATCTATGCTCCTAGTGCAATATTAGGAACAAGAAGAAGGATCTCATCCTAACATGAGCAGGCTGAAGACCTTCGGTTATTTAAGATAGAAGAAGGAGATAGGCCCATTCAACGGCCCATTTGTGCCCCTAGTGCCATGTTAGGAATAGGAGGAGGATCTCGTCCTAACATGAGCACGTCGAAGACCTCCGGTTATTTAAGATAGAAAAAGGAGAGAGGTCCATTCAATGGCCCATCTGTGCCCGTATTGTCATATTAGAAACAGGAGAAAGACCTTATCCTAACATGAGCACGTCGAAGACCTCTGGTTATTTAAGACAGGAGGAGGGGAGAGGCCCGTTCAATGGCCCATCTGTGCTCCTATTGTCATGTTAGGAACAGAAGAAGAATCTCGTCCTAACATGAGCACATCAAAGGCTTCATTCATTTTAGATGAGGTAAGAAGAGAGGCCCCGATAACGGTCCTTATGTGCCCCCACAGTCCGTTAGGAATAGGAGGAGAATCTCATCCTAACGTAAGCAAAGTCGAAGGCCTCGTTCATTATAGACGAGATGAGAAAAGAGGCCCCGACTTGGCTGGAGATAAGATCTTCCTCGAGCTTCAACTTCAGTAGGAGATAAGATCTCCTCCAACCCTTCAATAGGAGATAAGATCTCCTTCAATCTCGATTGGAGATAAGATCTTCCCCGAGCTTCTACGTCAACAGGAGATAAGATCTCCTTCAACCTCGGCTGGAGACAAGATCTTCCACAAGCTTCAACCGCAACGTCAATAGGAGACAAGATTCCTTAGATCTGAGCTGGAGGCAAGATCTCTCCCGAACTTCAACTTCAACGTCAACCTCGGCTGGAGACAACATCTCCTCCGAGCTTCAACTTCAACGTTAATCTCGGCTGGAGACAAGATCTCCATGAGCTTCAACCACAATATGAACAGGAGATAAGATCATTCTTTCAACCTCGGCTGGAGATAATGATCTCCTCGAGCTTCTACTCAATAGGAGATAAGATCTCTTTCAACCTCAGCTGGAGATAAGATCTCTCCCGAGCTTCAACATCAACTTCAAACAGGAGATAAAATCTCCTCCAACCTTCAACAGGAGATAAGATCTCCTTCAACCTCGGCTGGAGATAAGATCTCCCCTGAGGTTCTACGTTAATAGGAGATAAGATCTTCTTTAACCTCAGCTGGAGACAAGATCTCCCACAAGCTTCAATCGCAACATGCAATAGGAGACAAGATCTCCTTGGACCTCGGTTGGAGGCAAGATCTCCTCCGAACTTCAACTTCAACGTCAATCTCGGCTGGAGACAAAGATCTCCCATGAGCTTCAACTTCAACGTCAATCTCGGCTGGAGATAAGATCTCCCACGAGCTTCAACCGTAATGTCAACAGGAATAAGATCTCCTTCAACCTCGACTGGAGTATAGATCTTCTCCAGCTTCACTGTCAACAGGAGGTAAGATCTCCTTCAATCTCGTTGGAGATAAGATCTCCCCGAGCTTCAATGTCAACTTCAACAGGAGATAAATCTCCTTCAACCCGGTTGGAGATAAGATCTCCTTCCGAGCTTCAACGCCAACTTCAATAGAAGTAAAATCTCCTTCAACCTCAACCTCGGCTGGAGATTAAGATCTCCCCCGAGCTTCAACCTCAACGTCAACAGGAAGTAAGATCTCCTTCAACCTCGGTTGGAATAAGATCTCCTCCGAGCTTCAACTTCAACCTCGGCTGGAGATCTAAGATCTCCTCTGAGCTTCAACTTCAACCTCGGCTGGAGATAAGATCTTCCTCGAGCTTCAACGTCAACCTTGGTTGGAGATAAGATCTCTTCCGAGCTTCAAATTCAACTTCAACTTCAACAGGAGATAAGATCTCCTTCAACCTTGGCTGAAGATAAGATCTTTTTCGAGCTTCAACATCAATAGGAGATAAGATCTTCTTCAACCTCGGCTAGAGATAATATCTCCTCCGAGCTTCAATGTCAACTTCAATAGGAGATAAGATCTCCTTCAACCTCAACCTCAGCTGGAGATAAGATTTCTCCCGAGTTTCAACGTCAGAAGGAGATAAGATCTCCTTCAACCTCGGCAGGAGATAAGATTTTCTCCGAACTTCAACCTCAATGGGTGCAGAGCCCGAAAAAGAACTTTGGCAGTCTTTTATTTTGTACTCCCTTCGAATTTCAAACTCGAGAGTGAGGGAGACTATTGTTGGGGATAAACCCCGCTCTCGCCGAAGTCCAGCCTGAGGCTTAGCCTAATGCAATCGGTAATCACGGAAGAGCTTCGATTGAGAATTCTTCTCCAGCGGTCGGACCCTAACCGAACTCCTCTAGCAGCCAAACCTTAGCCAAACTCTTTCAGGTGGCTGAACTCAGCGGCCGAGCCCCAGCCAAACTTCTCCAGCGACCGAACTCCTCCTGGACTCATTCAGTTGAATTTATATAGGAGCCGAACTTCTCCCAGATTTCTCTCTCAATCGAATGTCTACAGGAGCCGAACTTCTTTCGGATTTCTCCTTCAGTCAAGTTCCTACAGGACTTGAACTCCTTCCAGATCTCCTTCAGACGGATGTCCATGGGAGCTGAACTCCTCCCAGGCTTCTCCCTCAGTCGAATGTCTACAGGAGCCGAACTCCTTTCGAATTTCTCCTTCAGTCAAGTCCCTCCAAGAGCCGAATTTTATTTAGACTTCTCCCTCAGTCGGATGTCTACAAGAGCCAAACTCCTTCCAGATTTTTTCTTCAGTTAAGTCCCTATAAGAGCCAAACTCCTTCCAGATCTCTCCTTCAGACGGATGCCTACAGGAGCCAAACTTCTTCCGGAATTTCTCCTCAGTCGGATGTCTATAGGAGCCGAACTTCTTTCGAATTTCTCCTTCAGTCAAGTTCCTCCAGAGCCGAACTCCATCCGGACTTCTTCCACAGTCAATTTCTATAGGAGCCGAACTTCTTTCGGATCTCTTCTTCAGTCGGATGCCTACAGGAGTCAAACTTCTTTCAGATCTCTCCTTCAGACGGATGCCTACAGGAGCTGAACTCCTTCCGAACTTCTTCCTCAGTCGGATGTCTACAGGAACCGAAGTCCTTCCGAATTTCTTCTTTAGTCAAGTCCCTCCAGAGCCAAACTCCATACCGAACTTCTCCGCACAATCGGATTCCTCAGGAGCCGAACTTCTTCTGAACTTCTCCTTCAATCATATTTTTCCAGTGGATTGC